>JANEHU010004565.1:0-95237 GCA_027563435.1 Nasonovia ribisnigri | reverse complement strand
AATTATCAATACAAATGTTTAGACCTTAAAAATTAGTACAAACGAATTAATATACAATACTACAGTGTCTTAGGTACCTATTTTGTTTATAATTTTTGTCTTTACTAATATGACAAATAGTTTTAAAAATAATTGTTATACCTACATTAAAAATATTATGAAGAATATTATATATAATATTCAACTATACAAGAGTACGGCTGTAAAATCTCACGACGGTAACAATCGTAAAATAGTTTGTTTTGTATTGTTTTGTTTGTTTCTTTGCGTTTCTTTCATTGCTTTTGTATGGATCGTTTATTCTTTTGCGAGCGGATTTTGCAGGTTAGACTTTAGAATAGGAAAAGTTTGCACTGACCGATGACATAAAATGTATAGAAGTCGTATAACAATGATACTCGTCTGTTGAAACATTCAAGTCTGAAAAGCTGTGAAAAAAGACAAAGCCACAATATCAGTGACGTATTTTAGGTATGAAGCCACCCGGGGCTAATGGTTTTTGATGTCTCCTCTCCTTCTATAAAATATTCTATCAATTGGTAATTTTTAACTTTTTTTCTCGCAAATACGTGTATTTTTATACAGGATGATTCACCGAGTACGCTCAGTCCCAATTTTCCTGTAATAATGAATTGATTCAAATTCGGATTTTTTTGAATTTTCAAATAAACTGTCTTAAAAAACCACATTATAAAATACTTTACATTTTTTGTAATACTCAAGGAGTGTCCTCTAGCGATAAAAACTTCTGTTTTTCTAATGGGAACACCTGTTTTTACAGTAAAATATTTAATGGATAATTTTTATGAACATTTTGGTGTACCTAATTCAAAATTAGAAAGAATAGTTTCTCCATTTTTTTGTCCTAAGGTAAAACAGCTCTTTAAATTGGTTATACAAAAAATAGATGTAATATTGAATCTAGTATTTAATATTTATTATACTTGGATTAATATCAATGACCTACTAAAATGTTAAAATCACGCTAGATCTTTTATTTTTTATACCCATTATCATGCACCTATAATGTTATCCTTAATAATAATTTTGATTTTATTACATCATAATTTACAATAAAAAAGAGGGTTATTATTTGAAAATAGAAATTTGTTTATCCACAGAACACTCTTCATAGGTAATACAAAAATATCAGATTTTATAAATATGGTATTTAGGTATATTTAAAAATTCCAAAAATTTGATTTTGAATGACTGAATTATTGAAGAAAGTGGTCAATCATTCTGTTTAATATAATATAAAATAATAAAAGTTTCACTGTATACTTATATAATGTTTGTAATAATACCTAATGTTCATTAATTTTAGCGTTGTGAAAATTTTTTTATCGGTAGCTTTTTTTTTAATATAATTTAATATTTACAAAAATATATTATGAAAAATACCGATTATACACTATAAATTAAAATGGTACAACAAGTTATAAAACACAAATATAATATGACTCATGTTACGAACTTTTCCTTGAATCTATTTCTTTGACCTTTACTCCTCATATTAATATATTATAGGATCAGAGTAAACATCAAGTCAACTCAACAACCGTGGCGTTATGAGCCCAGGTATAATATTATAACAGATGATACTTCATATTGTTCACATTATAGACACCGATACGCGATGTGTCGTCGTCATCGGTTCGGTTTATGGAATAAATATATTATAATATAATACACTTTGGAGAATATAAAATATAGGTCAGTCGCGTTATATTACGTTAAATCCCGTAAGAATAAATTGATTAATCACTATGGACAAAAGTATAATAATATGTCGTGTAGAAGTTAAAGAAACAAGACAACTACAACAATAAACGCTGGGAAATAATTATTGTTAGAAAGAAATTATAAACTCTCATTGTGGATTATGGTTGGTTTTCAATACAATGCAAAGTTATTAATATCATTTAGATTTGAGAGTGTGTTTTTTTCTTTTATTTTTTTTTTTGGAAAAATTCCAAATAATGTATAGTAGAAACTGCAAAATCAATACATTTAAATTGTTCGGTCTGTTGCATTCATCTTAAAGTCTAGCAAACTAACATATTTATAGGTCACTGGCGCCTATACTTTTCTGTAATCACTCCAAGTTGTTAAACCGTTCGAATATAGATCTGCTACAATAACTTTTATCTTGATAAACTTGATAAACTCAACAATAATTAATATGTTGGTACGTCTAAAAAAATGTGGAGCAGATAGTCACACTAAAGGCTAATTAAAAATTACACTAGATAATACATAGATAACATTGATTATAGGTTTTTATACTAAAATATACTTAATAATTGTATAGTTACTTCATGGTTGATACTAATAAAAATAAATAATACGATACACATATTATATAATGGAAGTTCAACTATACTATCATCGCCGTATTTTGTATGATGCACCTATACTATTTCAAAGCCCTTCGAATAAGAAATAAAATGCATCGTTAAAAATCGTAATGTCCAATCATAATTTGAAGTTATAATTAACATAGATCCATAAATATTAATATATATATTTTTGAGAACATAAAAAATATCTTTCCACATAAATAATAAATAATAATCGCTTTTAAAGAATAAGAAAGGAATCCTGGAGAAAGCAAATATGGAATTAGATCCATTAATATCGTATATAAAAATACGTACCTATGTTTTAAATTCGTGGAAGTATTTAAAAATATAAATGGGTACTTTAATTTAATACCTTCTCTGTTATATAACAAAATAGTAATTATAGATTTTAAAATCATAAAACTGAAAACAAAAATGTTAAATCAATATCTTATTACGAGTCAAGAAACTCAATAAAACAATAATAATTAAAAAATATAATATAATATTACGATTGTATCCATGCATTTTAATCAAATATAAATCGATACAATTAATTAAATTTTAGGCAAACCCACAGTAATTACTATACTTTTGTAATTAAATTGTATATAACTGAAAACCTAAAGACTAGACTTTGGTATAGTAGGTAATTGTTTTCAACGGGTAGTAATGGCGGTAATTTAATGTGAAATACAACATAATGATTTACTGTAATTGCATATCTTGAATATCACGATGTATCCTAAGTCTTGGTATTGCGTGTTCTCTTGTTAAGGTAATTGAAATTTAGAGGATTACCAAGGGGGAGTACAGATGAATTCTTTCTCGACAAATTGTAACAGCGAGGAATGCGGAAACGACAATAGTCCAGCAGGACATGTATTTCCTTATGTTATTTGTTATTTTTTTTTGTTTTTATATTATTTTTCGTTCAATTACAATATTTTGGTAATGAGTCAAATTTAAAACAATGTTTATCATCATTATAATATGTAGGTTGCTAACATTCGGTGGATTAGTATATTAAAATATATCTTAAACTTCTACGCTGAACCACACGAGTATTTTTTATATTATAGTAAATACCAAAATAGTAACAACTCATTTCCCAGTTGTATTTTGATGTATTCACGTAAACATTTGAATAAAATAAGCAACCAAACAAATACGGGTAAAAATCAAATAATTGAAGTAAATAATGACCCAATCAGATTCATTTTTTAATGCAGTATTAGTTATAAACTAATTTTTATCACACTACTTTCAGTATGGAAAATTTAAATCGAAGGCCAATGCCATATATTTTATTTTTTAAGATTCTAAGCTTAATTTATAATCGACGTGATAATTTGTTTCTATTACAATATAATAAAATTACTTTATACTAAGATTTAAAAAAAAAAAACCAATACAATGTATAATTTTATTAATTTATATTTTTAAAACGGGCACAAGGCCCAAAGGGGCAATTACATTTTACATATAATTAAAAAATTCAATATATGACCACAGACATTAATTAAAATTAACAGTTTATATAACTTTAAGAATACAATATTTTGAAGACGTAATGTAATTAATAATTAACACGACACATAATCAAGATAATATAATTATAAACTAAAAAGGTAGGGTGCTCATTGGCCAAACGCATCATTCGATCAATTGGATTATAATTACCATAGTTAGTATGATAGAAAAGAATTACAAAAGGATAATGTGATCTAGAAAAATGAGGAGGAACTCTAAAGTTAACATTGGAGATTATTGAAGGAGCATCAATATGACCATTAATTAACTTACTCAAAAATACAAGATAATTACATCTATCTAATAATTGTATCTGTATTTTTAATAACCTTTAATATAATAAATTAATGTATCTTGAATTAAATGAATCGGCAGTTTTTTTCTTACTAAATCTATTAAGCAGGTAGCTAAAAAATATTTAATTTTATAAAAAAAAAAAAAACATGATACGTATCTTATTAACAATTTTACTTTCGGTAATAATTTCAGTAAATATGAACTTACAACAAATTTTAAACCATTGTGTCTCGAATACAATTTTATATAACTTTTCATCTTAAAAACTCCGGTATAGATGTTTTTGAAATGAAAATCTATGACACTTTAATACTCTTACAAATTGGTATCTACCTATTGTAATGATATAGTATTTTTATATTTATATTCCATAAACCATTTATAAAAGAATAAAACTTGCTGAGTGCTGACCAGTGACCACAAATTTAAATCCAATACTTCAAATTAATATAACCGGATCTGATTAAATTCATTCTACACATATTTTGTTCCAATTATTAAAATACACTTCAGTTGTAAACAATTAACGAAGCAATAATGTATACAGTACTTGGTAATAAAAAACATTAGGGAAAGCAATAATTTTCCATATCTATCAAAGTTTAATTTATAAAAAAAACGCACTAGCAAAGAAACAAATACTTGAGATTTATGTTAATATTACAATAAGCCTTTGTTCATTTATTTCATTAACATAAAATGACAAGACAATTTATTCACTAATTAATATTTTAGTTATGCTTCTGTTCACAAATATAATACGTCAGCTGTACCTACTTTATATAAAAAATGTATTTATTTAGATATTGTGAGTTGTAACTTGAGGTAACTAAATAATTATTCTTTATAATAGGTACTTATTGTAAATATGATATTAATTAATTTCAATTTAAATAAAATATTGTTGTTGAAATAAGTTCTAACAGATTGGGTAGTGCCAAAGTTCGTTAAAGGAAAGAAAAGAAATTCAAGTATTGCAGTCAAAAATGAATATTTATACATTTTTTAATTAGATATTATTCTAATTTGTTATTAACTATAGATTTATATGTAATATCAAATACTCGATATAATAATACAATATGGTGTAATTGAGTTATATAATGTTATGTTTACAATAGGTTTTATTTTGATCCTATTCGACCTTAAGATGCTACGCTTTCACTAACTCGTTTAAATTAATGATTATAACGAAAAACTTATTTCGATAGTAGTAATTACTATATGCAACTATTTAAAGGAGGTACTTAAAATGAAATAAACATCAACATATAATAATATAATATCTGTTAATATATTGTATATTATAATCCTAAGTGATAACCA
This sequence comes from Nasonovia ribisnigri, assembly GCA_027563435.1. Lineage (NCBI taxonomy): Eukaryota > Metazoa > Arthropoda > Insecta > Hemiptera > Aphididae > Nasonovia > Nasonovia ribisnigri. The sequence goes on along the minus strand of JANEHU010004565.1, from coordinate 89,736 downwards.
GTTATGACATAAACGCCTATAAAGACTTTAAAAAACCTATGAGTGATGTGTGTATCCGGAAAACATCGAGTGTATGATTAAAACTGTTTTATATTGATCAATTAAAAACTGTGTGAACTGAATTTTCATAACATGTATGAGGTATATATATTATACATATTAAGCATATTTTTATGTTCGTTTCAATGCTTGAACTTAAACGTTTAAACAACACCTAACTTTATTAGGTATATTAGTTTCTGATTACAATGTTACTTTCATGACGTACTAATATTTGAAACCAAGGATTGTACTCGAAACGTTGAATGTTTGTAAAGAGTACGAAGTGAATCCAAAATCGTAAACAGGTTTTTTTAAACATTATCACTTGGGCTCAGTCATAAGTGAGCTGAAATCAGTCGAATAACAAGCACTTACGAAATTATACATAGGTATTATTATACTATTATGTGTGCATTTTATTGTATGCAATTAAATATAAATATTCAAGTGTTATTATTAATGTTTATTTTATTATTATACAGCTCCATTTAAAAACGTCCGTTTATTAATCTATTTAAATTTTAAATGTTTGGGCAAGACAGATAAAATGTAGGTGTACAACTGTACTGCAGTGCGTACTAGAGTTATTTCTCCAGTCAATTAATTTATGGAATCGTTGGCAACGTAACAGTCCAATGCATACCATGATCTAGTACTTGGGGTTTGGTGTGGCTTGGTGGTTGGTTTCATTCATTAACGTGTCCTGAGGTCAAGCATCGGCCGGTGTAGATTATTCCCGGATGGGTGACCACCCAGGTTTTTAGTGATGAATCCTCGGCTCGCATACACGTATTCTTCGAGCATTCGTAACCCCCCTATAAAATGCGAATAGCCATTGTTGCCAAAGCTCAATAAAAAAAAAAAGAACTAGTACTTGCTAGTTCTTTATATTTTGGTAGGTAAATATATTTTTACCTAACTTTGTAACACCTGTAAAACAGCTTTGTATTTATCAATAAATGAGCGTTTCCATATAATAAACCGAAATACTTGACACGACCTCCGAATAAATCTATTAAAATATTCATATTATATGTCATATAAGATATTGAACTATTCCATGACATCCGCGTTCGCGATAATAATATTACGTATCGACAAGCGTCAGAGATTGCGAAGTATACGTACATATAATATTAACTATTATGTATGCGCCGTGCATATATATAGGTATAAATAATATACGTATATATAATATCATACTCATTTTAATCTGTAGCGAGTTCGTTTCCTATATCGTTCGTCCCCGGAGGGCTTAAAAATCGCAACCGCCACACAACATGCACCGTGCAATTATTGTATCAATGTTGTTCCCAACGGTATATTATTATTTGCCATATCGTTGGCCATCCACACAATCCCCGGACACGCGTACCTCGATTCACAACCACTATAACACACACAAACACACATACACATACATACTCCTTTCAAGAGAAGATATTATTTATTTTTTCGCCTCCGCCGTCCATCTGGAGGCGAGCCATCGGGCATCGGTCGTGTGACCCCGCTGACCGCTGCATTTTACGTAAGTGCTGGCCCGTATAATTATTATCCGCCTTTCTATATACAGCGTATGGTCGGACGTCGTCGCGCCGCCAACTCCACTGAAATCGACGCCGTCCGTGTAAGATAACGAACGTAAGACATTAAATGTAAAATAAAAAGAAAAAATTATTTAAAAGAAAAAAAATGTGCGATCCGTTCAACAGAAGTCGCACCCGGTCGGGAGAAAGGGAAACTTTTATTACACGTCAGGCGATACCGAATCATTATACGCTGACGATAAATAATACAATTTTTTTTTGCTCTACGAGGTATATAGGTAGATGGGAAAAGTGAAATTCTCGCAAGACGTTCGAAATTTATAAAATCTTATACATTCATAATAATATATTATCGTGTCCGACATACATTTTTTGACCATCGTGGAGGTAACCCGCAATCAATGGTTAATGATTTTTTCAAGACTTTGAAATATTTAATTATTAAAATCACATAATAAGAATTTCTGATTAGCACGACATCGTGGTGTTGGAGGATTGGATGGGTTTAATTCTAGATTATTTTTACAACATACAAATTGATTATATTAAGTCGTCGCAACGTTTAAACCAAAATGTAGGTACCTATCTACCTGTAATTTGTAACTAGGTTAGGATATTATATTGATTGAATTAAATTTTATGTAATCAACTTTAATCGTTTGATTAAATTAAATGATATGTAATCAATTTAAATAGATACAATTTCAAATAGTGGTCATTAGAGTTAATAGTTAAATAAATTAGGTATTTAATAATTTCCCTCATTCTGCACATTCACATATATACCTATCGTGTGATATATTTTACTTCAGTTCACTTAAAAGTTATATCATCAATGTTCAAGAACCTAGACGACAAAAGTTTGAATGGGCGTTAAGTAATATAAATTTGCATAATAGCATTCATTCTTGCTTCTTGTCCTAATATTTTTAACTGAATCGTTTTATCAAAAGTTCTCTAATTATTCCTGCGTGGATACACGCATAATCTTCGTATATTTTTGTAAAAATCCGTGAACGTAGCAGTTTCAGATCACAATTCATAATTATCAGTATAATCAATCCAACAATAACTTAATAATTAAAGTAATATTATGTATGGAATAATTCTAAAAATATGTCATTCCAACGAAAAGCGTCTAATATTTTTTTACAATTTTTTTAACGAATATTTGAATGTGAATTTTTATGTTTTCTTACAAATTATAATATTCATTTTAATACTTGGTTATACGTCGTATTGTTGTGTTAATATGTTTTTGTTTTCTTTAATTTAAAAATAAGATGTCCAAACTAAACAGTTAAATAATGTACGTTTATTTCCACATAACACGTTAAATAAAATTGTATAAATTATAGATTGTATTATAAGCATATAGGAACCTGTAAGCTGTCAATAGAGTATTACAACAGATACAACAAATAAGATTAATCATATTCCATGTCAAAGATTTTACATAAATGATTTATTTATTTGTATATATTTTGCTAACAAAAACTTTCATGTTAAAACGAATAATATATTTTTTAAAGTTTTATACACATATGCACTCACGCCATTAGAATAAAATATGTATTATATACTTCTCTGTGTTTTGGGTCAAATCATACATTGTGCAGTGTTTCTACATACATGAATAAATAAGCTAATAAAGGTACCTATTCTGATTTGTTTAAAACTAATGTTTTCTAAGAAGAGAGTTTACACTTTAAAGATTATACCAAGTATAAAAATAGCAAAAATAAACGGGAAAAATAGACAAATGTATGTATGTTTTGTGGCAACAAATTTGAATAATACGGATTGGGAGAAATTAAATTGCAAATATTTAGAATTTTGAAAATAACATTTACGTGCATACCTACTACCTATTAGAATGTATACTATTATTTATTTTGGTTTTTGATGGAACTCTTAAAACATTAACATATATACATGCAATTTTGACTTAATGTTTATAATAGCCGATTTCTATGCACCATAAAATTTCTAAAACATTGAAACTCTTTTTGAGCTATTTATAGGCATCGGAAAATTACGAGTGTTATTGAATTATTCTCGGTAAAATATTTTATGCTCGGTCAAAATACTTGAAAGTGTAAGACAACGCTCCTCATAAGTTTTGTTAGTGAAAATTAAAAAAAAAATTGAACGTAGAGACAATATTTTTTTATGAGCGTCTGAAGTTAAAATGTTAACAAAATTCATTAAAATCTTGAAAATTGGCAAATTATTTCGAGTTAGAAATTCATAAAAATTTGTATCTAAGCATCCTAGGCTAAAAACCCACTTAGAATCGTTTTTCGTGTACAATGATATTATATCATTTAGTTCAAATTTAACAACATCTATTAGAGTGACCTACTTGTAACCTACTGTACAGCAGAGCGACGACACCCGATTACCTGCTTTTTTTTAAAAATTTTTACTTTTGTAGTTAGTATGTATTTTATGTCCTAGTCTCTCTAGTTCAGCAAAATGTTTTCAATGCTCCATGACTTAACATTTAAGACACTATATAATATTATAACTAGGTTTTATACATATATACTAATGATGTAAACTTTTTGAACACTTGATATAGTATTGAATAAAATTGTATATACGTTTATTAAATGAAAAAAGCATATTAATAAATATATTTTCGTTACCTACTTAAATATGGTATATTTCTCATAGAACTCGAATAAATTTAGGCTCCATTACAATACGATATAATATAGATAGAATAATTTACATATTCTTTGATACTATGTATACATAATAAATAATAATATACGAAAAGATAATACATTTTAAATGAAATATGACAGATCAAAATATAAACAATGAAAATTTAAATAATGCCTGACGAGCTTGCATTATAATATTATACTGTTTTTATTGTTTGCTCAAAAAGTGTAGCCAGTTGTATACGTATTAGATGCGATGAATTAAATGCTTAAATTGTTGACTGTTGTGACTCAGTCAGCTTTTACCGTATTCTAATAAAAATAAATGTATTTATTTGGAACTATTGAAAAAATTCAGTGTTACGTTCCTTTAAATGAAACTAGATTATGAATCCGGCCTAAAACAATAGAATAATCAATATGATGCTCTAATTTATGGCTTGCATAGTGGCGTATCCATTTACAATAACTTAACTATTGTATGCTTATAATTTACAATATATTTGGCACATTAACTGACAACGGGCGACAAGTGACAACCGTTCATCTTTTATCTATTATACCCCATAGGTAGTACACGGAATACAAATATCAATGGGAAATATAGGTAAGTACTTAAATAAAAAAACACAAAATTGATATTGGAAAAAAATCAGATATTAAAATACTAGGCAAAAATACACTTTACTCACGAGCCTCCTAAAAGTTCTAGTAAGTATAATAATTAATAAGTATTAACCTAAAATTAATACCAATCAAATTACTAAAGCCATTCCTCTCTCGACGGAACGTTCGTCGAAGGATCTCATCAGCGTGTTTTTAGGAGTTTAAAAATATAAAATATTGTCTTGACTTTTGGACATCAATATTGTACTTAACGATATTTTATATTTTGGCCTTCTCTGTAATTTTTAACGGTAATGATTAGTAGGTGTGATAAACGATGATCGCGCAGAGTTTGTATTGAATTAAAAACTAAAACAACTGAATTGCGTGTGAGTTTGAACAAAAATCCTAATTACACACATGAAATTAACATAATTATATAAATAATATAGGCTTTTACTTTATGATTACAAAATTAGTGTTGATACTATACTGTTGGTAGGGATTAAAAATAGTGTTGGGACTTGGAGATAGTAACCATAATACATACCTAATTCCGAACTTTGACTAAATAAATTATTTTACACAGGTATAGTATATTGCGCTACACGTATAATAAAAAAATTAATATTTTTTTGGAAAATTAAATAATTGCCAATTTCTAAACCTGATTAAAAGAATAATTTAATGTTAACAAAAATTAATCTAATTTACGTAATTTATTTTTTAGAATTTTTAAAATATCAATATTTTTTTGAGTAAATTAATTTAGGACGAAAAACTTTTTTCAAAATATTATTTTGGGAATTTCCTGACATGAGTATATTTCTTAAATTATTTACCAACCATATAATTTTCTCAATTGTTATAGCAATTGAAGTAGCATAATTTTTTTTTTTTTTGTCAGGTATTCCTGTTATACTCTGTATAATAGTATACATGATTTACGCTAGTGAATGGATAGTTAAAATAATAGTATACAATAATTATTAGGATTAGATTAGATTATGAATTAATTTTTTCATATGTTCTTAATAATCTTCATATTTTATTTATTAATTTGTTTAATATTATATGGTATGTATACCGTTAAAGTGATTTGTCTTCATTTAACTGTGTCAATGTGACATTCAATATATTCCTAAAAATTACATTTTTTCTGCTGTAAAAATGTAAAATAGAAATGATAATTGTTGACCTTTTCTATATTGTTTTGTATAAACAAAAAAATCTTTACCTTGCATTTTAAAAAAGTGCCGCTGGCACTCTGTAAGAACTGAACACAAAACAATTAAGTTGAACAGTTTCCAGTACTTTAAGTCTTACCATTGTAAACCATAAGGCAAAAATGTAATAAATATAAGAAAGTAGTAGCACCTACCTGTCCTTAATATTATAAAATAATATTTATAATTACCATGATTTATTTAATTGCGTTGTGGCACTGCTAACTACTTAATGCTAACCCATACATATATATATATGTTATAATGTTAGTCATAAACAGCTTACTTAATGTTCATAAACTGTACATATTGTAAATACATTATTTTAAAAGAAATAAAAGAAAATATTTAAATAATTCAAACCCTAGAATATATAACGTAACGTAACTACTATAATAAACTATATAGACCAGTGAAGTATAAAATGTATTGGCCGTTTACAACGTTATAAGTTATAACAATGAATTTTACAGTATTATTCAGTTTTATTTCTGGTAACTATTAATTTGTAAATTATATTGGGATTTACTACCAAACATAAAATAACATAAATAAACAGTTTAAAAATCTTAATAAAGACTTTGTACACTCTGTTAAGTTGTTGGCGTTGTTTCAGTCTATTGGGATTTGCATTGTTCTTCTTGTTATGTTTACACCCAAAGTACGTTTATTGTATTAGTCATAGGAACTTTATTCCAAATGATCTTCTACAACCCTATCAAGATTTAAACTTACTATAAATCATCATTACCCATTATCCATGTAGGACATTTACTTATACAGTAATACGCAATAGACTCTCGCAATAATCCGAAATTCGGGGACCAAGCGGAATATTCAATATATATACATAATCCCAGAAAAACTGTTATCACTTATCAGTATTAAGCGCTATAAACTATGTCGTCATGTGTGGACAAAAATCACTCAAATCGGTGCTGTCCCTCGTCCCAAGCGCATTACAATATTATAATAAGTAATCGGTAATAAACTAATAACATTAATAATAGTAATAAACTAATAACTAAAATTGTAATCAAACACAAAATTCTTCTGTGTTCTGTAATGTTTTTCTCTTGTTAACTTACCATATTACCTATTGAGTAATATCAATCGTTGTCATCAGGTCCTATTGGCTATGGTATAATAATAGTTATGTGTAACTGGGTGTATAATTCGCGATCGTAAATATTATAAACCTATTCACACGTTGGACAAGTTCGCAACATCCGGTGGAAACATACCTGTACAATACATTATTCACACGACCCCTTCGCCTCGATAGCGCAATTTAGCGAGATATAACAAAAAAACTCGTCGTAGGTATTCTAATAGATTTTATTATGCATATATGGTATGCATACCAACCATGGTAAAAAGCGTGGTGTACACACTGTAGTACAATTTTATACTATATAATGATATTGTGTATACAAAAAGAAGTAAGTGCGCTGCAGAGAACAATAAAAAGTATTATATTATTCGTAAGAAAAAATCACACCATTCCTTAAATGTATAGTTTTCTTAAAAATCGTTTACATAATACTATGCGATTAAAAAATTGTATAACCACGCCAACCTACCATTGACCCTACGGATATATTCAGCTATTACTCCGGTAGATTTGTGGTCATTGTTTCTGTAGGTAGCACAATAAAATATGCAATAAAATACATTTTATAGTACACATATACTTGCACACAATTAACGAATTCGGCCAGGTTTCCGTGCGTAAAATGTCCACGATCTCTGGTCGCTATAGTATGTAGTAATGTGTAAAGAGCAAACATTCACCGTGTGAATATGATAGATGATACAGGTGGCAATCATACCTTTTTTTCAAAATTATTTTTGAAAATGTTGACGCATATAAAGCGAAAATCCGATGAGTAGTTTCTGAGTCTTTAAACTGAATAATAGTCATCAATATTGCTGTTTTAAATACTCAAACTTTTCTTACAAATTAAACAGTTTTAATAAATTAATAATAATTACTAAAATATTTAAATCATCATCATATCTCGGATAGTCCGATATCTTTTAAACATCTTATCGTGGTTTATTATCCTATAATTATCCTTACTCCTTAGTTCAAAGTGTAATAATCATTAAAATGAAAATTCACAGAAAAAAAAAGTGGTTCTCATTTGAAAAATATCACTAGTCAGTTGATCAAATTACTTGCCATGTTTGCAGAAAGAAGTAAGTTTTTATGTAAAACCGCCATCAAGTGCAGTATATTAATAACTATTAAGTAATTTAACACCATTCTGAAATCTATCACCTTTGTCATTTAAAACAACAAGCATAAATAAAATATTTAATTATTAATAATTGTTATGGTATAGGTATATGGTGTTTTAGTGTTTGATATTTTCATTGTGTTTTGAAAATATTCAACACAAATTTGTTTGCGTTAATTGTTGATACTACAAAACTTTAGTTTATGTTGTAATGTGTTCATCATGAATTTATGTATATTGTGTAACGTATTGTGTAAACTCTGTAGTGGTATGACAAAATAAGGGAAGATAACATTTGTATAATAGTATCAATGTGTCATTCCAGTCGCACGCATTCTTTAAAAATAAAAATGTGATACTATTAATGCTAAACTACATAACAATTATTACAAATTAAATTTGAAAAAATACAATTCAAAAAAGAATTATAACGAATACAATATTTTTCTGGTGTAGGTAACTATTTTCCTCCAAAAATGAAATAAGTACCTTATTTTTCAACTATTCACCCCCCCCCCCCCCCCGGGTTATGTTAGAATAAGAAATTGTCACCTTCTGAAGAATTTAAATTGTTTGAAAACCCTATAATTTTCTGTCAACATAGGTTCCTTATTTTTATGTCAGGGTAAAAACATAGAATATGAAATAAATTATAATTAAAAATTATTGTTATAAAATATAGCAGAATATTTATTTTTCATGGATGACATATGGTATGTGAAATAAATACAGCAAGTAGGTATACCTATTATTTTTATCAAGGTAAAATTATTTAATTGAGAACTTAAACACTTAATAGACGTATCATACATGTCGGGCACACTGCATCGCAACTCGCAAGTATACTTTGAAATTGATTATGACATATAGTAATACCTAGATGTTAATTTGATTAAAAACTACAACTCTGGCTTTCTGCAGAATTACATACCTATTCACTATATAATATAACATTCAACATTAACATGTGTATTATATTATTATATACGTATAATATTATTAACTGCTAGTTATCTCCGAGACGTATCATTTCGAATTACTGGGTCGGCGTATACGTTCTCCATCATAATATAATATAGCGACTTTTATTACATTGCATAAATATGTCCACGCCATATCAAACGATTTTGGTTTATATTCACCTATCTGTGACGGCGTATATATTACAATAGACTATTACGCTTATTGTATTACGCAAGTAGTCAGATTTTAATATTTCTTAGACGCCGATGACAGAAATGAACGTGTTATTAGGTATAACAAGGCAGTCATTTTAATTTTGCTCCAAAAACTAGATAAGCGTGCAACGCAATATTTGTCTAGAATCCAGAATTCATTTCCCCGCCTATATAATAGGTATTATGAAAAAAAATAAAGTAAATTTTAATTTTCTTCCAACTGTCAAATAGGGTATAACCCATCGATTCCACCATGAAAGGAAATGACTTATAATATTTTAGTTGTTTTTAGTAATTATGATATTATTGATAATTTTTTATACAAGAAACAGACGACGGTTGGTGGACAATATCAACCGTTAAAATATTGTGTAAACTGTAAGTATGTATAATTCTCTGAGAGTTCTATAGATACCAAATATATTAACATAAGACTATTGTGTACCTATACACTAACATAGGCATGGATAGCTATAATGTGTGTATGTGTGTGTGTGTGTCTCTGCATTAACAGGGTATATCATTCCGACAACACAAACAAATGTGGAAGGATTTTTCCCTCGTGTATGCGAATGAATTTTGAAAATATTTTTCGCAAACGATTATTAAAACATAGAAAGCTCTGTAAAGTTCAACGTTAAAATGAGCAATAGCGCTGAATCAAAATAAAGCATCTTTGTTCGCAATGAACAAGTGCGTATATATTCTGTTTGTGCATCCCGGTCGCCGTTAGGCACAATACTATGATATTTTGCCTCACTGCGTACACTTTGTTTCCATTTATGTACACATAATAAAACAGACTCTCGGCAGCTGAAGTATTATACACGTGCCTACCTATATATATATAATATGTACGGGCATAAATATTTTCTTTCCAACGGTAGTGTATATTGTCGATTAATCCAGCCAAATCATTTTACATACAAAACAAAAATTATTACTATTATTTTTTATATTTTAAAACGTACAACAAGTTTTGATTAAAAGAAAAAAAGTATGACCTACCTAACTAAGGCTAACAGAAATAATAATTTTGTGTTCTCAGAAGTTAGAAAAATAAGCATCCAAATCCTTTTAGTATCTATGGTTAATATTATTTTAATTATCGATGTTATATTTGTAAATACAAAGAGAAAAAGAACATACCTACGTTTCAATCGAAGAATCAAAAAATGTTATAAATAATTCGATCTGGCATACATATTTGTATAATATTGTGTTGTATACGTCAATACTTGTATTATTTACATGTGTTATTGTGTTTACAATGTTTATATACTACCTACTAGGTATATTAGTATATTAAGTTACATATTATATAAATTATTTTGCCAAAAAAGGATTAAACTTCACTGTCGTTAAATTTATATATTATATATATAATATATTTATGGTTTGCTACCAGCAATTATAATAATCAAGAAAGTGTCAAAAATGCCATGATTAAAATATGTAGTTTATTATGAATTTTTAAAAGTACTAACTACTGTTGAACTAAGTAAACTGTCTAAAGTTTAGACTCTACACTATCCTAGGCAATGTTATACAGTAAGTTTTTAAACTATTATTATAAACTCCGATGATATAGGACTTGAGTTAGCCTGGTTCACTCTGTTTACACGTCTATGTTCACGCGCATTCATTACTATCTTACAAAATTGAAGTATCATAAATTTTGATTTTTACTCATATCTAAATACAATCTTTATAACTGGTCCAACAAAAGAAGATAACTGGATTTTAAATTTTAAATTGTATCACAGCTGTACCTACAGGCTAATAATAAAATATGAAACTCAAAATGCCATGTGAAAATACATTAGTTGAATGATGATTAACTTAGTTAATTATAATAAATGTGTCCTTAAAGCATTATTACATCGCCTAAAGAGCATTGGTCATGATTCATATATTATTTAGATGTTTTAGTATAATTTTCTACATTTATTAGACATCATCAACAGTGACAATAGAAAATAATATCAATTCCTACACAAAATTGCAGGCAATTCGATTATGACCTAGCCATTCTTGACAGTGCCTAAATATCATTATTTCGGGTATCATAAATAAAGGTTGGTAATTGGTATATACATTATATATATTTTTATTTTATTAGAACAAAGTCCGTGGTGACAAAACAAAGTTTACCTATTTTGTTAAAATAACGACGCAGTATGAACAACGTGCTGCAATCTCTAATATTGCTACATGTATTATTATATAAGATTTCTAATATACCTATAGGTATTTATAAAACGCCTGACCCTAAAAACAGTTTTCAAAGTAGCAATACAGAAAATTCACACTTATATAAATTCATATGACAATTTTGAAATTTTGAAGTTACAACAATACAATTCGAATAATAACCTTTATTTTACATACCTTTATCTCTATTATGTATGTACCTGTATAATTTTCAAGATGGTATATTATTCTAAATACATAAATAGATGACTATTATTAATTATAATGTCTACAGTTTTATTATGACGTGTCGTTCAGCCACTTTCGGACGAGAAATACACAAAGACGATGATGATGATGATGATGATGGCTTGCCACGAAATGATAAAATAACGCGTTATTATGTGAAGAAAGCCACAGATCTCAGAGATGTGTTTTAAAATTCGTGAATACCTCTGAACGTTTCCCATACACGTCACAGGATCGCGAGAAAGGCGATCTTCGTACCCATATTATAATATTAGGCATGTATGTATAGAGACGATGTTTAGGTATATAGCTTAAAATAGAAACTTTCCGCACATTTGCACACGCGTGGCAGTGTTCTAGTGCATACGCATTTCATACTTATGAAGTTCATAATCACTGCAGAAGACGTGCATCAAAGTATGTGTATTTTATATATATTATATTGTGTGGATAATTAATTTACATTCGCGATTAAAAAATAAATAAATAATAAACTACACAGTCCATACACTACCGGGCATTATGCGAAGAGATAAGTAATAATAATAACCCATTAGAAAGTCAACGAGGAATATAATAATGCTAAAATATATTTATATACATATAGTTTAAAATATACTGATCGACAACGATGCCGTTGAATGCCCCAAAGCGTGCGTATATGCACACACTATATAATAATAATATACAGGTACGCGTAGGTACTGACGCCGGAAATACCACGGCGGCGTGTCGCGTGATTAAATATCGCGCTCGAGTCGACAAGTAGGTACTTACGCCATACATAATGATAATAATAATAATATTATACATCGATTCTGAAAGTGTCGAAAGCGCCGTTCCAGTATTTTTCGCACGCGTACTATATAGTATTTAATACGTGATTTACTAAGGATTTTCTACGTGCGTGTGTCACGGGACCAATGTAGGTACCTATATGTGAGAAAAAACAAACGGTGAACGTGTAACAGTTGCAGGAGTGTCCCTTTGTCGTGCGTAAACCGTTCGATTCATATCACGATGGGGAGACTTTAACAACCTGCTGCAGCTGCTTATTGACGCTGCACCGGTAGGTACTTTCGATTTTTCGATCTTCGAAGAGTTCGATCGTCTTCGTGATATTATATCGTTATACGTCGTCACAAGTCCACTACACTACTACACTTCGTCGATGATATTATGATTATTGACGTATCTATACAATATTATAGTATTACTATTGTTGGCCTGAAGTACTGTGCGGGCAGTTATGGGTGCGGAGTGAAATCAATTTATTAACGGTGAAGCGTCTTGACCACCGCCGCCGCCGACGTCATGTTTATATAGGTACAGGTGGTACTTGGTTCGAGGCGTCTGTCTAAAACGACGTCGTGCGAGTCACGATGATAGGAATACTTTGTAGTTAGTTGGTATACTTTTTAAGTTTTCTGCATAACTACAACGTTATTATATATTAGGTATTTAGGTATATCTAAAGTTCTAAGGTAACTAAATATCGAGTTAATTCTGTTTGGTGTTTTTCAACTTTTTGACATATTAATCTTTATTGACTTTTTGAATTGATATAGGATATTTTTGCCATCTCCTTTTAAATTTTAAAATACAGTCAGACAATATTATTACTTACCTATAAGAAATATTGTACCTAAGTGGGTAACACGTAATGTTTTACAGCGCCTATTGCTAATGTATACATAAATATTTATGTATCGGTAATACACTATGTATCTAATAAATAATAAATATTGACAAAAATCGAGAAAGTCTTGTTGTCTTTAGAGTTTAGATGACCCGCATTCACTCGGCAAGATTAGAACGAGTCAGATAGAATTTCGCGTGTACTCAGTGTTTAGTCGTGGAAACATAATGTAGGTATGTAACGATAAATTATTATAGTTGCGGAATGCGCGCGATTTACCCAACAATGAACAATTACTATAATATAATACCAATAAACTGATTTTTCAAAAAAGTTTTGAAATATTAGAATATTATACTTCATGTTACTTATAAAATATTTCAAAAACAAATAATAAAAGGTTACATTTTTTCTATAAAAATTATGTCAGGGAAATATAACTAGTTACCACTTACCGTGATCAACATCTATTTACTAGATATTTGAATTGTTGTCCATCATGAAGTTGACAGCCTAATCTATTATATAGTCCAGCGATGGTAAACTTTTCTGTGCCCGAGTATCAAATAAAAATGTATGTTGGATTTAATTTTTCCTGCGTGTGAATTAATTTGAGGATACTTAAAATATCCTTTCATCTGTCATAGCTTTAATGATAAAAAAAACAAGTTTAGTGTGTCATTAAAATAGAGTGCGTGTGTCATAGGTTCTTCATCTCAGATGTAAGTAGTCCATACCAGACACATAATATACATGATTTATTGGTAAATATTGTAGGACATTTTGGACATTACTACATTAGGTACTCCCCAATTTCGTTGAGAATTATTTTCGCTGGTAGAGCTTATTTATGTTTTGCCTTGCTATATCACAATTTTTTTGTACATTTTTCTCTAAGGAAAAAATTGATTTGTTTCCCTAGCCTCAAGCCTCAATCACTTGGATTTGTTCACATTTGTTCACATATATTTAGTATGTAATTTCTATGATTTAAACCAAAGATATTGTACTGATTTATTTTCAAAGAGATTCATAAAATAGAGTGGGACTGTAAAAACATTTCCTAAGCACTCTTCTCTATAAAAAAAAAAACACTTATTGCAAACATTTCTACATAAATATTTAGTATGTAACTTATAGTTTATACAATTGTGTAGGTACGACTACTAGTGAAATTTCAGCATAATCCATACCAACGGAAAAACGGTTTTTATTACAATAAAATAACTGTCGAATGGGTTTCCCACTGGGACTTTATACTATCTATTTGAAAAATGTGCAAATATTTTTTATATTTTTTAAATCAATTTAAAATAATTGCAAATTGGCTTTTTTTTGGAAAATTACAAGTATTTTTAGCTATATTTTAATAATACTGTCATAGTAAAATCTTAAAAGCTCTACATTTTTATTTTGAAAAAAAATTACTTATATAAAATTGTGCTATTGTGTAATAATTGGTAGCTTAAGAAACCTCTACCCGTAAAAATAATTTCCAACAAAATTAGGGAGTAAATTATAGTAATAAAAAAGTTACCAACTAATTTTCTGGATATTTTCGTGTCTATTATGGTTGTGCTGTTAATCACATAACTGCGCGCTTAACGTTTTATTTTAACTGATCGATTTCAGAAATATGCTATCAATGACGAGAAATGGAAAACTAAGCACGCTCAGTGTGCTCATAATTTGTTTACCTATCAAACCATGTTAATTTATTATACATAATTGTTAATATGCCTATTGCCGGTAAGCTTTACAAATTCGTTAAAAATTATGTGCTGTTCCAAAATATTGTTTTCCACAATATCGATTAAAATTATCTTAAACGATGTATTTCTTACGTTTGTCGTAAAATACTGCATGCATATTTTTATTTATTTTATTTTTCCAAATATTATATATTAAGGACCTACTAATGTTAAATATTCATTGATTGTATATGAGTGAGTAATTGTTATTTATACTTCGTGGCAGTGTCACTTGCAGCGAATTTATATTAAGGTCATCATACTTGTGTCATGCGGTTACCTCAAAGTACACACAGGTATAATATATTTTTTTCGAAATTTAATCGATGAAATGAAAATCTCTATACTACCTAGCCAATATTATTACAGGTACACGTACAAACTGTGTTCAATGTTTTACCGCGTCGACCAAATAGAGTAGTACGGTGCCCGCTTACACAACGACGGTCTACGATGATTGTTTTTATCTGTTTTTCGTTTAACCCGCCTACGTATGAGGGCCAGCAATCATTTTTATTGCGTCGTCGTCGACGAGCGGCGATTTTTTTTTTAAGGACATAAAATAAAAATAATCTAATCGCGCCGACGTCCGCGTATACCTATCGGCTATCGTATTATAATACTATGGGGATATCAACTCGCGAGCGGCCGCCGACGTAATGTTATGCTCGCTCGGGTCGTCGCGGTCGTTATAACAGACCACAAAAAGCACCGCGCACAGGGTCTGGTCACGAACTCGCGCGCTCGCAAAACGCTCGTAAAATGCGTAATATTATATGATATAGGTATGGTATTATGTGTAATACTGTAATATGTGGGTGATATTAAGCTGATGCAGTCGAACGCATAACTTGCGTTCATTACAATTATAATATTATTATGTGTATACAATGACGCGAAGGTGTACCTTTTTTATACATCGATTCTGGGACGCAAGAAAATCCTCGCGGTCCTGCGAGTAGGTATATTATAATATTAAAATTATACGACCTCAAGGCGCGTCGGCGTAATAACTAATAATATACGATACGCGTGATTCAAACCGACCGGCCGTATCTATGTATAATATATATATATATTATACCTTGTATATAATAGTAATAAAAAATATTACACGTGTTAGTACGACGACGACCATACGCGGTGCTCCGCGGTGCAGGATACGGACGATTGCGTAACGTGAGCGGTGGTCGTGCCGCGGACAACACATTAATAATATAACATAATAATACAACTATGGAAAGGATTTCTATTAAATAATAAATTTATTTTTACTGTGGTTGTGGTATCGGGAAATTATCATCAGATGAGTAAGACGGTTTCCTGAAATGTTAAAAGTATTTAACAACAATTTAATTTACAATAGATATTTAATTTATTTAATACATAATAATATATTCACTATTCTTAACTTTTCAGTCATATGGGCTTAGTATAGAACCATGTGAATAGTTTATGATATATTCACAATAGCGTAAAATTAATCTAAATGTTTTGAAAATGTCATGGTGTGTAGGTATATAAATTTATTATGAAATATAATGATAACATGCGTAAAAGTTTCAAAACCCCACGAAAAATATTTTTGAAACATACCAAAATAACCAATATTACTAAAAAATACCATAGTCTTATATATAAGAGAACTTTATTTTTCGGTCAAATATCTAATTTCGTTAAAATTTGAACTTAAAATGTCTATAAAAAATATTGTATTCGAACTTTTTTTTGCAGTATGAACTATTTATGAGGATCCTTGTATTATATTTTCAAGCCTTAAGCCTTAACTATAACAATTTGAAAATGTATACATTTAGAACTAAAAAATTTACAAAATTTCATAGTTTTGACGAATTCTATCAAAAATTAAACATCAAAATATGCTTAAAAAATGTAATATTTCAAATGCTTATAAATAACTCAAAAAGTCTTAAAATATTTTTTAAATTATACCATTTATAGAAAATGATAATATAAAGATGCGGTAAAAATGTAAAGTGTTTATGACTACAGTTATTCGTTTTTAAATTACAACAAAATAAGAAAATCAATTTTTTTCAAAAACTAAAAACGTAAAAACTCGCATTACCCGTAATTTTTCACTGTTTTTCCAGATTACTTTGTAAAGATCTAAAAGTATTTTTTATTCAAATATCCTAAAAGTACCAACTAGATTCCTACTAGAAAAGATATTGAAGTTGAAACTCAAACAATTTTTTTTTTACTAAACATAATATTATACAAAAAAAGAAAAAAACACCAAAACATCATTGTGATATCGAAACATTCATTGCTCCGCTCAGAATATAAAATGACACTGACGGAAACTAAATATAGATTTTTATAAATATTTAGCATAACATTTTTGGTTATAAATAAACATATTATATTAAATTATAAGTAAATGACAAATGTATGTCTATTTGTACTATAATCAATATCCTTTCACTAATAGTAATTATATTTACTTCGGTTCGCGAAGGCGGTGGCGGTGGTCAGATGTGGGATGGACGCGAAGACGATCATCATAATAATAATATAGCCACCGGAGTGTGCGGGAGGCTACCACGGTAACCGGTTGTTGCGGTTCGCGGACCGGAAACGGCCTCGAGGTGCCCCCCAAAGGACGCGAGACGAGAGGTCTTCCAGGAATATTGTTGTGTATAAAATCAGAAGGGCGGCTCTTTCCGATTCTGAACAGTCGGAGAAAGCTAGTCAGTGCGCTTACCGTAGTCGTGATATCCGACGAGCCGCGTAGACGAGGTCGCCCACAATTTTTTTTTTACGTCATAATATTATTCTTCTCGCCATCGGCCATATTTTTATACGGGGTTTATACCGGGGTACCACTCAGCAGTCATCACATCTCGTTTCTATAATCTGTTATAGGTAAGGCATCCCGTGAGTTACCCCAAAACCACCTAGTACAAACTTTAAACAATTTTTAACCTATTAGGACATTAGGTATATGTTTTATTTTCTATATAGTTTTCTACAAACAAAATTAAATATTCTGCAATTACCAATTCATCATACTTTCAAGTTTCTAAGTAGTGGTGCTGCGGTAACCTTACCTTACCCTGACTCCGCATTGTAACCAAATTGTAAGGATATTCAAATATTTGATTTTGACATAAACTCTTTTTTATTTTCTACAACTGTCTACAATTACATTACCTTAGAATTTTCAGTTTCTTCATTAGGGTAATGTTAAGAACAGTGCCACGCCAAAATCACCGTTAAAGAATTTGAAATTTTGTGGAATGGGTGATTGTAGAAAATAATACTAGGCTATTTTTATGAGGAAATGTGTACTTGGCAGAGTTGAAGTAACTTAACTGATAAAATAAATTCATATTATAAATTTATATTGTCAATGAGATTTTTTTTTTCGCAAAACATCTGACGATATTATAGCGGGAATGCGTCCTGATTTTTTCTTTGTGGATAAAGAATCATATAATTCTGGAGGTATTTCTTTACACACCGACAACAATAAATCAATCACGCGATTGACATATCATTTTATTATCTACTACTCATGTGTTTCTATAAAAATACGTCTAATATTCTGATAAATATACAATATATATTATATACTATACTACAGGTGTCATACCATGGTCAATTTTGTTATTGTACAGTCGAACGAATACGTACCTATACATCCTAGACTGTATAGGTAGTCTAACATAATATATGTGTATGTACGTATAAACAAATGTACTAGTCTATAGACTAGTTAGTATACTAACCTCCCATCTAGATTTTAAAGTAGGTGAACATAATTTTTGAAAATTTGAATAGGTACTTATTGGAAATTAAAGTAAATAATGAGTTAATAATTTTAATATTGGTATTTACTATGGTATTTTGTATTTTTAATAATAATTTAAACTTTTTTTGAATAATTGTTGTAATGCACAAAATACTACGAGTTTAAATAATTTTGAGTCTCTTAAATATTCATTTCCTAAAATTATGATTTAAAAAAAGTGGACAAGTGGGCAACACTCTGCTGTACAGTAAATAGCTTGAGGTGTCACTGAAATGGATGTGTTAAATTTATTATATAAAATCTTTGTATGTGAAAAACGATTCTGAGCAATGACGATCTGTCAGCACTTAGTCTTTAATATTACTATAATATTTTACGAAGTTATTGTGATTAAAGTAATTAATTTTATTTTATTCCAAATACTTTGAAAATGTTATCATATATAGAAAATGATTAAATAAACATTTAGTGAAAATTGTATGAATCTATAAGAATTTTTTTAGAGTTATATAAAAAAACAAAATTTTTTTCGAATACTGATTTTGCGAAGAAGTCTTAGTTTTTGTTTTTTGCCACTTTTGAAAACTACTGGGAATTGTTTACTTTTGACCCATCAAAATATTAACTGGATTCAATTTCAAAAATTCTAAAGTAGAAAATCGAAGCATTTTTCTGCCACAAAACGTGATGACAGTCACAAAAAAAACACACACATATCACTGTAAAATCAATACATTCATCGCTCCGCTTAGAATCTAAAATATTAAGTAATTGGAAAAAAGTTTGGTCATTAATATTTATATAGTTATAAATTAAATGAGTTTTGTTTAAATTGATCTTTCGTTGAATTAGATGCCTAATTCATTCACGTGCAAGTTGTACATTATTATCAAATTCGTAATATTTTGGATACATTTCGTAAAATTAGGAAAATATATATTTACAAAATAAATATACAATAAACTAAATGTAATAAATTACATTGTGATATACATACTTGATGAAACATATTATTATTATTTGTGTAAATATATTACTATGATGAAGCTATATTTCTAAGTCATGAAGAAAAAAAAATATTATAATAGACATTGGCCAACGTACAAAATATATCATATTCAATGTACATAAACATTATCCACTCTTTAGGCTTTAAAGGGTTAGTTACATCACTCGTCATCGTCCCTGAAGTGAAAATACTACATAATTTAATAAACTTGTTATAATATACTCAATGGTAGACGGGCTATCGTTTGGTTTCCGCGGACACTCCGGTGAAGTTACATTCACAGCGCCTGACATAGAACTGCATACGAAAATACAAAACCACGAAACCCACTAGTATAAGTAAAAATCATGCTATACGTTTATATTTTCGTCTTGCATTTCCGTTCTCCGACGTTGTACATAATATTATGAGCAGGTTAACCGGGGATAGTGAACGTTTTAAGACGGAGAGCGTGAGAGCTACGCACGTCTTAATTCGAGTAGAACAAAATACATGGATAGCGTCATAATGTATTCGAAATGTTAGAAGGGAATTAAAGTCTCCGTTAATCTAAATTTCAGCGCACGACTGTTATGTAGCCAGGTAGCTTATAGTCACGTCCCCTAACATAAATAACTACTACAGTCTAAAAATGAATTAAACACTTCAATAGGTACAATTAATTTTTAAATAAAAATATGAAATACCAAATTTGTGAGGTAAAATTAACATGAATATTGGAATACAATGGTGTACATTAATTGAATAGAACGAAATATATAATTAAAATACTGAAACTAGGGAATGAAGACAACGCTGATACTAAAGAAAATTATAGGGATGAGTACTGAGAAGTTTGATATCAGGAGGTAGATAGGTAAGCGGGACAGGAAAGAGATTTCTACAAAAACGACTGTTGGGACAATAAAAGGAGATGTGATAGAAGTGTCATAGATGACCTCGTCCACGCATACAAAATGTTACAGTTATTGTTCGGAAACTTTATTCGTTACTATATCTATACGCAGAACAAAACTAATTTGCGATGCTACTGAAACAAATATAGTTTAGTAAACAGCACTACCATTTTCAGAAATATTAACTATTGAAGGTATTTAATACTTAGTAAATAAATTACAGTAAATTTTGTTTTGTAAAAAAATAGAATCATTTTATACTTCTCAGTTTTTACTATATTTAGAAATGATAAAATATTACAATACACACTGAAAAATTATTTTTGTTTTAAAATACACATAAATATTATACTCAATAAATTCCCACTACACTATTTCATTAAGCTTTCAAATAAATATATATTTTCTTTATTCAGTTTAATATTATTTCATCAACATTATATAATATTATGACTAAGTTGATGTTGATTAGTAGGTACCTACTGTTATAATATATATATATATCATAAAAGTTATTTCATAAAATACATCAACGACCACTTCATCAAATTGTATTTAATTTTCGACTAATCATAGTAATTTCTACTCCATATAAATATCAAGCTATGAAGTCTTATGAGACATATATTGGTCGATTTATGGTCAATTATTGCATAGGTACAGGTAATTTAGGTAATAGTATAATTTTAATCGATCGGAATAAAATTGTAGCACAGCAGTAATGCAGATAAAAACAAGCACATTCATTTTTGTAATTAACACGTGTTATACCACAGGTTATATTTTTAAAAAGAGAATGTTTTTTTCAATAAAAAAAAAAAAGGTTAGTAAGTTCTTGTGAATAAGAGAATATAATAATTTTAAAAGTTTTTAATAGTTCCGTAATCCGTGACTAAACAACTGTAAATAAATTATCAAACTGTATAAAATACATTATTTACCTACTACTTCAATAATTTTATTAATGACCAATTAGAAGGATAAGAGTTATGCAATATTGAAAGTAAATATGTAGGTAACGCAATTTTGTACTAAAAAATACGAGAACAACAGTAAAAAAGTCATGAATATTTTTGACTTTTTGTGTTAACAATTTAGAATAATATTCGGTATTTAAGTATCAATTTTTACCTGGATTATAAACTTTAAATACGCCATTATAATAGGTACCTATACAGATTCCGAGTGAGTATACCAATACGGATGTAGGGGACCGTGGAGGAAAAACGGGGTCATGGAGCAAAATGGAGACATGATAAAATTTTGGTGAATTGAGGAGAAAATTAAATTTTTTTATAGCTGATTAGAATAGTCCCTCAGTTGAGAAGACGTAGTTAAAATTTCAAGCTATGGTATCTTGAATTCTGTGCCTACATCACTGATAATCATACAATTCCATATGTTTTCATATTATTATCATGACATTACAACAACAATTTTATATTTTGTTTTTTTGTTCGTTAGGTTTTCTATAAAACTAGTTTAAAAGTTATTTTTTTTTCAAGTATGTATAGACGTATAGTACTAAGAGTTATGAGAAATTTTACCTATTTATATATTATAATCACGACACCTAGGTACTGATATCCGTTAAAAAAATATAAGTACCTATGCATTTGGGAAAAAAAACGTTTTTTTAATGTTTTTACATTACATCTTTGCATAATAACAGTGTTTAATAAATTTAAAAAAAATAAATCATTAATAAAGAAATTAATTTTTTATTTTATATTTGTGATTTATTATTAGGTAAATAGTTATTTTGTATTAATCTTTAAAGATAATATACACTATACAGATTACTGTAACAACTAATAAACTTTTTAGTGTTTTATTTCTCAGGAACTCAAAAATAAAATTATTGCAATTGACTCATGATATTATTATAATTTACATATTATGATAATCGGAACGCACTTAGAAACCCGGAAAATGATCGTACATATTGTAAGATTCTAGACTGTAAATACTCAGACGAGATTTGCAAACCGTACAATTCCAGACTGTAGTTCGTCGGAAAATTAAATACACAGACGGTAGTCCCCGACCGTGGCATTACCGTAATATTACTTTCCGGGATTTTATGGTACCTATACCTACCTAAAAACCATATTATATTTGGATTATTAAAAGAATATCGCCATAAATAAACAATTTAACCATAATATAAAAACCTTAGCGTCACTGTTTTGCCCCACGTTTACTTACAATATACGTAGTTATAAATGTATACAAAGCCGTAAACACGGAGATGGTTAGAGGGGTTACCCCCTCCCCTTACAACATGATAAGTATATAAATGTATTTATTTCATTAATTTATTTATTATATAAATGTAATTTTTATAATAACCCCCCCCCCCCACCCAATATTAAATTCCTGTTTACGACACTGAATGTATAATGAGACTTTCCATAGTACAGACTCCAAACAGACGATCCAATATCACCGCCGGGACTCCCGTAGTCGCCGAGCTGTTTACCCAGTTCGCCGTACCCGGATTAGTTTTTACCCAGTGGCCGGTCGGTACAATACGATCATGTTAAACTTTTAAAATGTATCACAGTTCAGTGCCCATTTTTGTCCAAGCCCAACTATACAATGTAAAATCATGATATAAAGTATGATTTTTCGATACTATGGGTTAGGTACTAGGTAAAGGTTCAACACGAAATATACGTTTTAGATTCTAAGCGGAGCGATGAATGAATTGATTTTACAATGATGTGTGTTTTTTTTTATATTTTTTTTTTTTTTTTTTGTGTCTGTCATCACCTTTTAGGACAGTAAAAATGCTTCGAATTTCTTCAATGGTAAAGTCAAAAGTTAAAATTTCCCAGTAGTTTTCAAAATCACCGTGAAAAACAAATGAAAAATTAAGGGAAAAACGAGAATTTTTACGGAAAACCAATTTTCGACAAAATTGATTTTGGTTTTTGGTATAACTCTAAAAGAAAATACCGTAGATACATGCAATTTTGACAAAATGTTTATATAAGCATTTTCTACACACCATAGCAATTTCAAAATATTCTGAATTATTTTGAGCTTTTAACGGACATTTTCAGTTACCAATTTTTTTTAGTTTTTTTTCATATAAATACCAATAAATTTTTATTTATTGTGCCAAAAATAATGAAAATATAATATAAGGCTCCTGATATATTGTTACAATAGCAGTTGAAAAATATTAAAAATACATAGGCATACATTTTTTTTATAAGCATTTAAAGTTCAAATTTTGACAAAATTCATCAAAATCTCGAAAATTATCAACCATTGTAATTAAACAATTATAAAATGGTCAGTTTTTATAACTAAGGATTGAAAATTTAAAGCAAAGATTCTAATAAATAGTACATACTGTAATCAAAAAATATATGAACACAGTTATTTTTTACAGACATTTTAAGTTCAAATTTGGACGAAATTACATATTAAAATCAATTTTAACGAGTAAAAGTATATATTATAATATTTTTCCAGCATCACTGATAATTTTAGGTTAATAATTAAATAATATGAATAATATTAATTCAACTTAGCAGCTACCGTAAAATAACAATATCAATATAATTTAAAATATCCTAGACTGACATACCGTCTCCGCTCAGAATCGTTTTTCGTATACAATGATATTATATCATTGAATTCAAATTTAATACCATCCATTATACAGTGATCTACTTGTAACCTACTGTACAGCAGAGCGACATCTACTTGACCCCCTTTTTTAATTTTACATTATATACAATTACGATTTAAGATAGCGTCTAAACTATATACTGTATTAAATGTGATCTCAAAATAGAAAAAACAATATTTTTACCAATAAAAATGAAAAACCGAAAACGATTTCACCACAGAAAATAAATCATAATAAAATTTTGAGGAAAAAAATGATAAAAATTTCTATATTCTACCTATCATCGTTTGTACAGGTAAGGTATACTGGATATGATGACTGTTTAAGAAAGAATTTTACATGTTCAAATTTGATCCACGAATAACTTGAAAGAGACAACAGTTATGCCGTTTAAAAGTAATTAGTATGCTGACACAATAGATTGTTAGTTTTCATGTATGCGTATAAGCAAAAAGAACATCAGATCTATATAATAATATATCGTTATGATTTATGTGTGCGTACCTGCTTTTTATTTTAAATTGGTTTGAACAGCGTTTTCTGGCTCACAATGATTTGTTACAATTTATTATTCAACAAGTCATTATAAAAAAAAAAGGAGAAGACGAAAACGAATCATCCGAAGGTACCTACGCCTTTTGGATGTACAAAGGAAACAAGGTAATAAAGTTATCTCATTATCATTATATATTATGTTGAAATTTCTCGTACCCCTACGTGTAGTATGAAAAAACATCTTTATATATTAAAATGTTTTATTACTAGAAATAGTAGATATCAATTAAAAAATAAAAATCTTTCGCTATGCATGTTGCGGTGAAAGGCATTCATATGCAGACAACCCGAAACTATGATATATATCAAAAAATAGATTCATGCTGATTAAAAACTGTATTATTGATATATTGCGACTACCTATATTAAATATTAACAGACTAAAACCATTATTCATAGTTATAAATAATAATGCACTACTAATATAAAATATTATATTTGTTATTTATATACCTACCTATTTGTGTTATACGTGTATGTGCTTTGATACTGTTTAGTAAGTGCAGGTAGGTTTACGTAGCTACTTTGTCTATAAAAATCCATTTAGAAATACTTTTTAGAAACAAAAATAATTGGTTTTATATGCGGTCAGAGTCGTGGTATACGTAAGTATATTATAATAATAGCTAACATCGTCCACAACCTTGAACGATTATTTTTTTCCAAACGTTTATTATGTAGATCCATTCGGAATGACATAACATTTTAAGACTTACAGTTTTATATGGACATGTTATATAGTGTACGGTTATTATTTAAGAGCAACAAAAAAAAAGCTTTGGCATAGAGCCATATTATTATAATATTTCGTTATACTGCTGCGAACTATTGACGTCCTACAAGAATTTACGAGAAAGCAAAAAAAGACAGACGTTTGACCTCTGACACTTCCACTTGGACCGTGTTTACCACAAATCTTCACGTGTCACTGTGTCAGTCGAAATTTATTATCGTTATAATATAAGTAAGTGTGTACGCAAACGCCTGCACCAGCTGCATGATGTTATGTTATGCGCGAAAAAAACTCAATTTATACGATTGCTGCATTTGCTTTCTAATTACATTTAATTACAAATTTTAATACCTCAAAGTCATTTTTTCCATCATAGGTGGATAATATGTACAATCTACAGGGTATACTATTAGTATATACTATAATCTATTATTTGAATATTCACAAGCACGCATTGTACGGGTGCATCGGTAATGATTTCGTTGCACTTGGACGAACTGGCTTCTTTAACTTTAAGATTGGATTGGATACCAACAATTCGGTCCGATCCGCTGCACTTGTTGGCGCGGTAGAATATAATTTTTAAAGGATGAACAAACAAGCAAAGTGGTAAATGAATATTTTTACAATTCAAAATTGTGTGTCAAATAAAGCAAATTTTGATGAATTCATTTAAATAAATCAGGATTAAGCCAGTAGAAATTTCAACCAAAATAGGAAATATCATGTGATAAAATGGAACTTTAATACATACCTACCTACAAAAGTTTATACTTCCAAAAATAATTGGCTTGGAAATCAACACTAATTATAATGTTTTCAAAATGTTAAAGAATGAATAAAAAAAAACCAATAGAAGGATTACAAAAGACTTGAACAACAATGACTAAGTTAACTAAAACTTACTATAGTAAGTTATGCATCTATCTTAAATTAAATCCAACATGTTGAAAAGAGCTTCTATAGTTGCAATAACATGTTGCCATGAAGTAGTTTGACTTCAAGATAATTATAATATTATAATGATTATAGAGAATAATGTTAAATTAATAATTATTTAGGGATGTGATAATATTAATGTTTAAGGGCCGTTCTTACAATATCCGGTTAAAGTTAACCGACACTTAACCGGCTGAATTCTGCCGGTAATAAAATCTGTTATCAGTCGGTTAGCGTTAATCGACACTTTACCGGATATCGTAAGAATGGCCCTAATAGTGTTTAATTGTTTAACTATAATTTATAGCAATAGCCAATAATACAAATTGTATTTAATTTAAATTTTTATTTCAATACAAAAATGTTCCAATTATACCTATTCAACTAAAAACATACAAACGGGTTTATGATAATTCTTAAAATAGTATTATTGTTAAAAATCTGAAAATTATCTATCC
The DNA here is from genome assembly GCA_027563435.1 of Nasonovia ribisnigri. NCBI lineage: Eukaryota > Metazoa > Arthropoda > Insecta > Hemiptera > Aphididae > Nasonovia > Nasonovia ribisnigri. The sequence continues at coordinate 62,376 of JANEHU010004565.1, read as the reverse complement.
ATGACAGGTTACACACTTACGCTAACCTATATTATAGCTGTAATAATATCTTGAATTCATAAATAAGCATTCTAATGAGATATATATATATACATATATTAATACAATTATAAAATAGCAATTTACAGTTTGAAAAACTAAAAAAAAATAGTTTAAAAACTAGATAATAATCTAATATTATATTATTTTGCGGGTGGATGAAATCTTACATACTAGAAAAGCTAAATAAGCTTGTTCAAAATAATATTATACATGAAAGCTTTGTGTTTTTTATTATTTTATTAGTGTAATGCATATCATATTAGTATCAGTGTTACACCTTTCGAAAAAAAAGTAATAACGACATTTCACTGTGATCCGTTCGAAACATAGAAAATTATTAATTTTTGTTGTTATTACAGAAGTTCGGGCAATCAACACAAGACAATAACGTGCATCGTTATAATTAACAGCACGTACCTACTATCTTCTCGGGATTTCTATTTTTTTTTACACTATTAGTCATTATTCGTTTTCACGATTTCACGACCATATTGCATGGTTTGCTTGGCCACCTGTTTCTACTTAATATACGCATAGGCAGTTTTCGGAAGATTTTGGACAAAGTATACTTTTTGGAAATTATTTTCTGTATGATATATAGGTACAATAATATTATATCTACTTATTTTAAATAGCAACGATAACGTTGAAGTTGGAACCCATACGGTTACGTATAAAAATGTCGATCATAGTACATAATATTATTGTATATGCATATTCGTGTTAATTTTAGATTGGTTCAATCATCAGCCGGGATTTGATCATATAAATATATAAGTTTTATTTATTAAAAATGTTAACTGTTTAATTCCAGTGATTTCCTAGTTCACCGACACTCAGTATTATTTTAATAAAATTATTTATTTATGCACATTAAAAATATCTGATAGGTACCTATAATAAAACTAAGTATGATACAATATAATAATATCATCATGTGGTTTGGATATAATTACGTTTACATTTTTAAATATTGCATGACCGCCTAAATTATCCAAGTCTTATACTTTATTAGTAATATAATTCGTTGACTTCCCGTTTTTGGTCTATACTGTGAATATTATAATTGTTCACTTCAAGAAGGTCTTGATTTTTTTCTTACTTAATTTTAAACCATTTCTTAACGGCAGAAACGGTGTATAGGTTATATTATGTTTAAAGTACCTAATGCTCAATTCATTACATTGACATATATTACTACAAACTAAAGTTTGTAAACGTTCATATTCAAAACATGTAATCTACCATGTATATATATACCAATGAGGCAATGACGATATTATACTACAAGTATTTAGCAATTAAATACAATATTGATTTATAATTATCATAAACGCACACTTCCCGTATCTGAATTGAAGGATATTTTTTATTCAATAATTCAAACATATCTTTTTAGATTTTCATTTTTGAAATCACGGTGCACTTATACTGAAAATTACTTTTCTAAACGAATTTCTGTTTAAATTATGTAATTAATATCAAAACGGTTCCTATGAATTACGTTAACATAAATTATTTGCATTTTCAGACTATAAATTATTATTATAATACATTTCAGTAAATAATTTGTTGTTTTCTCACAGATTTTAATAACAAACAAAAGAGTTGTACTCGTATCTTTCGCAACAAAACGTTATATTCGTAATAGGTACTCGTATTAAATACAAAATAAATGCAAACTATAATGGTATTTCCGTTATTTCGGTTCACGTTACATTACTATAATATTATATAACACAATTATTAAAAATTTTTCTTCATATACGCATAGGTAATGCACAATGTTCGAGATTAAAAACTTACTAACAATAATATAATAACATAGTAACGAGTTGAAATCGTCAAATATTGATAAAATTATATTATTACCTGTATTACATCACATGCAGCAAGTGCGCCGAATCTTAATTTTTAAAACAACAAATGTCATAGTCGAAATGTATGCATGAATATTGTATGCTAAGGACCTAAGTTAGGTATCTACATTTTGAAAATAGCTTAGCGTGAAAATCTACTAAAATCACCGTTGGGTAAATAGTTGAGTTTAGATTTTATAAAGTCATATGTCATATTATTATATTACAGTATTGCGAAGTCGAATAGAACCAAATGTTCATATTCCTGTAATGCTATATTTGTCTCAAATTTGTATGAAATCCATTCAAATAAAAATATTTAGAGGTGCCTACACAAAATTTCAAATACAAAATAACACTGTATAATGTTATCTTATATTAAAATGTAACTGTGTAAGATATTATGAATTCAAGAGGTAGTGGTATTTTTTATACAGCAATTTTAGTTCTATCACAATAGAATTTTTTTTGACATTGATTTAAAAGATCACAGTCATGATGATAATAATAATAGTAATAATTTATGATAATAATAGTAGTAGAAAAAGTATTAATTTACTATGCAGAAGTGAAATATCTAGTATGATGGTTGTGTAGTATTATTATCATATATTCAGCTTTATCGAACAGAAGTTCCATGAAATACTGATCACACGCATACTATGGGTACTATTTAAGAATAGATGGATTTATTATTTTATTTACCATGGAAATCAATTTTCTTTTAAATTTTTCTGTGGTTGACACGTCATGCTGTTAAGTATACAACCGAAATAGCAACGAAAGTCAAACACTCAAAAACGCAAGTCATGATTATATACATAAACTAAAGAATATAATGTAGGTACTAATGTACCAATATACCTAGTCTTCTATTTTATAAGCATGATGTGAATGCTTAGATCACCACTTAACGTAAGATCTACATTCTACGGTGCGTCACTTAGTACCTCCATGCCACATAATAATACCTAATGATAAATGATAATAATATATTATGTCATATCAGATATCTATTATAAATCGATCTGCCCCCAAGTCCCAAGTATCATTACGATATCAGAATTTACAGCAGAAATCTGCAACATCAAGCAACTCGATGGTATTTAGATGTAATACCACGTTGGACATATACTAAATCGTATATTGTATAATAGTAGGTATAATAATGTAGGTATATCACAATTCACAAATAAGTTCATTTTTAAGAAGAAGATATTATGTATTATATACCGGATGATTAATTTAACGTAGGACACTCATTATTCAAAAAGTATTAATGTTTTTTAAAATATTTTTTGTACATGATTTCAAGTCGTTACAAAACAACGTTTTTATTAAAAAAATATATTTTTAATCCTAATAATATTTTTATTTTTTACTATTTTGAATTACAACATACAGTTTTAATTTCATCTTCGAAAACAGAATATTTTTCTGAGTATTTCGATACATAGATATTGAATTTAGGATGAGTTGTAATTATTTAAAATTTAGAGAAGCAGAGTAGTGTATCAACAATGCGTGGTCACCGCGTATCACTCCACCCCGCTCATCTAAATTTTAAATACTAATATCTGATAACGCATAAGCTGCTCTTCCTAAATTCGATTTTTATGTATCAAAATACTTGGAACAATTTTCTGCTTTAGAATATGAAATTAAAACTATATGTTTTCATTCAAAGAAGTAAAAACTTTTAACATTTTGAGAATATAGAATATTAATTATATGTATATTTCTTCTATCCATGTATGTCACTGAACTCTCCTCCTAAACGATTGGACCGAAGATTTTTATGAGATTTGTTGTGTGAATTTTAGTGGTTTCAGGGGTGGTTTAGATTCACAATTGGACCAGGTAGCTTGAACAGGAATTTTGAGATTTACGAATTTTTGTTTATAAATGGTTGTTATTGGTTCGTTATAGGAGAAATAGTTAGTAGAAATTAGTATTTTTTTTTGTATATGAATGGTTTTCATTAGTGATCAGTTACCTGAGCAGATGAAGTAAAAGCATCCATCAAATCACGCTTATAGTTTCAAATAAAGAATTTATATCTTAAAACAAATATGAGAGTTGAATATATATTTAAGTATAGCTATTATAAATAGATACTCAAAAACTACTTCACCGAAAATTCCAAATTGTTCTTGGAAATATCAGGAAAGTGTAAAGAATACCTAGTTTGAAGCACGTTCGATTTATACCAAGTGCTCTATCCAACCCACTTCAAATTAATTGTCCATCTTGACAAAGCGACGAAAATTTTCCTGTGAATTGAGGTAGGTTATAGGTAAATAAAATTCATGATCCACTTACAAAATCTAAATTTTATATTTTTAAATTTTTTCATGGGTTAAATCGGATTATACAATTGGATGTTGGTTCATTCGAAGCTAATAAGCTCAACAAATGACGTCTGGCGGGATACCTATAGTATATATTATGTATATTTTTAATGTTTTTTTTTCAACGACTAGAAACCATGTAACATTTTTTTTCAAAAACATTTATACTTTTTGAAATAATGAGAGTTCAACTATAAAAGAATATGTACCCATATAGGTACATGATGTGTACATAACTATTTTAAACCAATATTCATATATATATAGTTAATATATATTTAAGAATATTATTCATTTTTATTCTTTATTCATAATATTAATATTATGTCTAATTATTTGTAAATACGTACGTGATTATTATCATATTTCATCCTACTAGTCATATTATTATTATATTTCACTTGCAGATAAGTGATAACAGACATACTTACAGCAACATCGGTTTCAGTGATCGATTTACTGTCATTATATTTGATATTTGATCTAATAATTGTCAATTAATAATAACATGTAACAACACACCCCAATTAATAAATAAAATATTTTTGAATGTAGTTCTTATAAAAATTCATTGTTATGTAAGTATAATACGTATTACTTAACTAATTTCTACTGTTGGTACCTACTTAAAGCGTATACGCCGTTTCGGTTAGTGGGACGCCTAGGGCTAATATATAAAATGCGTACTATGTAATGCATAGTTTCGCTGTGTTTTTTTCTCATACATTCCTATCCACTTCCTTAACCTACACATAATACATACCTTCTATACTTGACATAGCTAACGAGTAAACTTTAAAACTTACACAACTAGACTTACCAGTTAGACTATACTATAACTATAGAGCACTTCAATTCATAAAAATTAACAACTTGACTGTTAAAATAATTATTCAAATTACCTCTGTGTTGAGATTAGATTCTTAAGTAACACGAAAACAAAATGTCGGTGTACTTGTTTCTTGTTCGTGCTGTGAGGAAACCAAAATATTATACTCCAAATTGTAAACGTAACTATACAGTAGTTGGTTAGTATTTTTCAACAAAGTTATTGTCAGAGACAAGGGTGGAGTTCGATTATAGACTGTGTATAGCAATAATGTATAGTACGTCATACGGTGAATAATAAAGGGTAGAGACTCTAGAAAATGAGGCGATGAATTACAATATTATGTCAACAAGATCCCATATCCGTAATCGAGTCGTACCCAACCCAGCTAACCCTTAATTATTTTTAATTCCGCTTAATGCATATAACGCAAATATAAGAAAAGTAGTAAGTAAGTAGTTGTTATTTGTTAATTTATTATTTGTATTCTCATCAGTCACCACCAAACGAGAATGTTTTGTTCAAAATGTTCAACTCAAAACTAATGAAGATCGTCCGTTCGTTTACAAACGATACAATATAATAATAATCTAATGCATAGTTAATAATCATGATTTATGCATTTGATATTATCAGATCCGTAAATCCGTTATGAATTATGATTAAAAACTTAAATAAACGAAGTTTGGAATAGGTATATAAGGTAGGTATACAATATAATACGTAATGTACACGTAGGTACTAAGGTACTCACACTATAATATTAGTTTTAATATTATTATGTAGTAGTATAATAGTATTGTTACGTATTACCATTGCTATAAGTAAACTGTTTACTTAATCATTGGCATTACCTACGATTAAGAACGACATGTGTTGCATTTTTCTTTCCACAGCTTCAGACCTACAGTACTTATATATAAAAATACAAATTTATATTTTTTCCACAAAAAACGATTATATTAATAAAAATCGACTCAGATTTCCCCAGTGCCTGGTTTTGATCTAACTTTTCCTGGTATCATAATATGGTTACAATAATTTTTTTAATTAAATTCAAAACGCTGATGGACTTATTTTTATCTTTGAGGCCAAGAATATCAAACACCCACCATAATTTATATAATGCATTTATTTTTATCTAAAAAATAATTTTCATAATTTTAACGAATTTCGCAAAATTCAAGTGGACCGATGATGAATGTAATGACCGTATAGTGAAGTGTATTTTTTTTTTGAAGAGTTTCTGAACTCAGGCCACGTCTTTATGTAGGTAATAGAAAAAAATAATTCAATATTATATATTAAGCTCGTGGTGTCTGTTATAAAATTGGATTTATAAGTCAAAACAATGAATAAAATTATACAACGAGTAACAGCTATAAACCATTTTAAAAATAAGAATAAGATTTAATAAAAATAATAAGTCTCTCAATTAAGTTAGAAACAGTACTGTTAAGACGTACATCATTGGTGGTTGTTGCACGCACGTCGTCAACTTTTTTTATGATTGTCGTTTCGCTTTCATCCAGAATTTACTATCTACTACTGCAATCGAAGCTGGACTACATCGTAAACCGTCTTGTATTTGACATAATGTGTGACTTAACTCAAACAAAAACGCTAAGAAATTTAAAAATAACCACAGAGAATTTGTCAAACGGTACCATGCAACTTAGTCTGAATTCGTACAACCCATACAACTCTTAAAGGATAAGAGTGACACTCTAATAACAGAATCAATGAACACAGCCATTTAATTTAAACCCAACTTTGAACAAAGCTCTGACTGCAGTTAAAGTAGATGGACCAGAAGAAGATACGATTTATCATACAGCAGAACCATGCACAGGGTAAGCCCTATATTAAAAGATACTATACAGAATATAATCAAAACTAATAAAAACAATAAGTCACCGATAAATGATAGAATCGAAGCTGAACTACTAATGTCAGGAGGACAAATCTCTAGACACGACTGCATAGGCTTATTCAACAGTTAATGGATAAAGGGAAAGATGCATGAGACTAGAACGAAGCAATGACAACCTAATTTTCTAAAAAAGGAACAGGAAAAAAACGAGAATTACAGATGAATAACACTACTGAACACCGGGTATAAGATACTATCATTATAATAGTGCTAAAAAGATTATAAATATGTGCTGACGAATAGCTAATTAAAAAATGGATTCAGGAAAAACAAATTTGCCATTACTTACATATTGTTTATAAGAAAAATTATATATTATATTATAGTATAAATGGGTAAAAGATTAACACGTGATTTGTGGACTATAAACAGGCATAATATAATAATATGGTAGCTATTACACCATATAGCATGGTAGTAAAACACTATGAAATAATCTTAAAAGATTTAAGCATACCAACAAAACTGCAAATATTATACGGATACTATTTTTTAGTAACTACAAAGTAATGAAAAATAAAAATAACTCTGTGTCGGTACAGTTATTAAATACAGATTAAGTTAGTTCGTTTTTTTTCTCTATCTAGAATCTAGATAAATGCTAAGTTTAATTTTCGCAACTCTATCGGCAAGTTAAACTTATACTAACCTGATGGTTCGACGTATAAGGATCTATATAGTATAGAAATATGTGTGAAAAAAAACTACAAACACGCACACATGATCACTTTATTCACTAATTTGGTATCAGAGTTGAGAAAGAACTTTGACCATGCTCTACTCCTATAACTATTGCGGGTACCCTATACATATAGTGGGTACACTCTACTCGAAATACGCTCAACACCATCATGCATTTCGAACATTCATATAATAATAACAATAAAATATATTAATGCGCATTATTATAGCCGTATTGAAAGGATAGGATAAGGTTAGTATATCTAATATTCGTACTATATACATTAACCACGTTCGACTGTATTTCATTTGAAACAAACATAGGTTTTAATGTATTATAATATCTAATATAATACCACTGGGAACAAATAATACCAATAGTATATCTATTTACACACTATATATAGTCAATGGTAATATATTATAAGAACGCTCGGCTATTGTTTTATTTGACACGTCGTCGTGTTTTTATGTACCCTGCAGTTTAATGGGTAATAAAACAAGTGATAAAATAATAAATTATAATTACTATAAGACACCTATAAAAATGTATATTATTTTTCTGTCTGTGATATTGATACCTTTAAATAATAATATAAGCACCGGTAAAATATTTTGTACAGAGCATAGCGATTAAATTTAAAGAACCGTTAACAGTACTGAGAATGAGATAAGGTTAGAAGCGATAACGTTTTATTCGAAATATATTATGTCAGTGGCGCCATTTGAGTTTTTTAATAGGGGTGCCAAAATTTAAGCAGGCCAATTTTTTTTTCATGGGGCCACTTTTTCTTTATATTAGTGAATACATACCTACTATATCTTTTGCGAGACACCGATTCGTAGCTAAAAACTATTTTTTATTATACCTACCAACGAAAAAAAGTCATCATGCATACCAATAATACGCATCTACAAATAATAATATGCTTTACCTAATTTACCTCCATACACAATAATAATTTATTATATATTTATATTTTATATGTATTAAAGTATTCATAACAAATAATATATTTTAATTTTTAGGCATAGGCCTAGGGTAAATTTTAAACCAGGCCAATTAGAGACAGAAAACAAATAGGGGTGCCAAGGTACACCCAGCACCCCCCCCCCCCAAATGGCGCCCCTGTATTATGTTTGACCACTTAAGTTGAAGAATAAATATCTATGTGTAAGTTATATTAAATTATTTATTTATATTTATTTAAACTCGAAATAAAAATATTGTTTTCAAATTTAGATATTCTAATCGTATGAATAATCATAATTATTAAATCAAAAAAATAATTTTATCATGCTGTAGAAAAATCAGGTTTACCTGCTGCAGGTTCTCCTAAATATTTGAATTACTTGAAAACGAATAAATAATATTAAAATACATTTCAATACTTTCAAAACAATACCTTGGTAATTGTTTTCAGAAGTCAAATCTAAATGAAAAAAAGATGAGTTGGAAAAAAAGTAACGGAATGGATCCTTGACAAATTTTATAAATCGACATTATTGATTATTTGAACGCGACGTGGTTCAGAAATGAGACGGTGTCCGAATTTTAAAGGCGAGACACCATCCACTATCTATCATGTGTACGATAGTACTTATACTCTAGTAGTATAGAACATAATATAATAACCAATGCGCCTAAACACGTATACACTACGATGAGCAATGTATGCAACCATTAATCGTCGTCAAAATTTAAAGAAACTCGAAGCGATAACCATTTATTGATGTCTTATTCAACTTACTGTAGGTATATCGATTATATAAATATATCCTTGAAGGTACAACATTTATATGGCATACCTTAAACGAATAACCTCATACGTTTTGACCTTTTGATAAATGGTTGAAACTGTTAAAATTGGGAGTTTGAATTGTGAAGCCTATAGCTTTCTAATAAGAAATGTAATCCAAGCTTATTCATATCATCCGATTGTATTAAACAATTATATTATTATTCTATTCAAACATTTTAGCAATTAGATATAACTTTTTAAATTATAAATAATATTTTACAAGGAGAATTACCGAGGATGCTAACCCCTCATTGTATGATGAATATATTCAAATTATGGTTTTGAAAAACTTTCAGGTAGGTATACCAAAGTACCATATTTTCTGGTGGTACAAATTTGTTTTTTTCAAATTATACCCAACCTTTTTTACTGAAAATTGTTTTGTATCTAAATCAAAATTTGAACGAGTCGTTTTTGAGTTATGTACATTTAACTTTATACAATGCCAGGACAATATGAACTTATTCCAACATTGCCCTCGAAAATCTGGCATTGTGCACAATACCCAATTTCCTACTTCATATTTCAGTTATCAGTTTCTTTAATACAAATATAAAATAATATAATATTGGATCTAGTATTTATTAATTTATTATGCTAGGACAATATATTTACAAACTATACAATGTTTATACATTTATATAAATCAATACATTTTTTAAATTATGATAATCCATGATCTAAATCCATAATAAATCCATGAACATGGGACTATTAGCCTTATTATACAATGTTAAATAACTAAAAACTACTTATCCGAATGTATTTTTAAATATGTACATAATCATCGAGAGTGATAATCATTTGAATAAGATATTTTTGTATCGCTACGAGACACTCTTAAATTTGTATAAAATATATAATTATTTTGAAATCCTTAAGGGGGCTCCAGTCAATAGTGTTTTAAGGAAACTTATATAGTCAATTTAATATGATGATATTAAAATGACTTGTAAGTGTGTACAAAGTAAATTAAAGTTAATATGTGTGAGTATAATCTGTAATCGTTTTAGGTCAATGTTTCCTAGACATGTCCTGAGTTATAACAGTAGACCCGGAAATACCACCAGGTAGGTTGTTGTTTATATTCGCCGTCAATCAACTTACGTAGGAGCAGGCTCGGCAATGATATTTAATTAGATCAACATTTTTCAATTTAAAAAATTGGTTTTTAATCCAAAAAGCTAGACGGAACTGAAGAAATTTGGTTTGACAGGTTTTAATTTTTAAAACTGATTTTCATTGATTACCAAGTTTACTAGGTTTCGGTCGAGGCGATTTTGAATATCTATTTTTTCAGCTATGATATCCATGAATAAAAATATGATATTTTTATATTTATATTATTACACTAACAATAATTGGAATATTAAAAATCACCTCTGGTCAAACCCAGTAAACTTGTTAATCAATAATATTTAGTTTTTATAATTAAAATCCGTCAAACCAAATTCGTCCAGTTTTTTCTGGCTTTTTGGTCTAAAAGTCACTATTTTTTCATCGACTAGAGTCCCCTTAGGTATACTTAAAAACTCCAAAAATCATGATTTTATTAAATTTATAATTAAAGGATACAATATATAGACGAGGATGTGAATCACTCTGTATAAATGGTTATTTACCTACATAACGTATTTTTCTACATATTATATGATTATGCGATTTAAACTCAAGTTCTTTTTTTTTATTTTAGAGCTTTCTGCAACAAATAATAAATTATAGTTGGACAGTTAATAGGTAGTGTTTCAAAAGAAAATCACGTTTTATAGGTAGTAGATGTATAATATGGAAGAGAGGTAAGAAATTAAGAAAAACATAAAAACATACAATGGTTCTAATAATCTAATGATTATTATGGTAATTTAGACAAAAGTTTGTTTTAAAAAAACACTTGACATCGTTATTAACGTGGACTGGTGATAATTAAATAAACTTCCCCGGAATGCTTATGAATTGTGATGCACTCGGTGGCTGACGATAATAGTAACCCGTTGTGACGTTCGCATAATATGTTCTGATTGGTATAAATTTATTCGCAACACTAACATTTAGTTAAGTTGGTTAAACTAGAATAATAGACAGAATGGGAATTTCGGTGGGACGTAATTTATTTAGTCGGGTTTTTTCAGTTTTAATGAAATTTGTAATAATTTTAGTGTTTTCCTAAAACTGCTCAAATGTAATAATATGAGTGTATGCCGTATAAATGATTCGATAAATGTATGACGCAGATAATTAAATAGCATTCAGATGGTCCAAATTGTTATTTTTATATAGAGGAAGCCCATAGGCTCTATAAGCAGGGGAATATTCATGATCATGCCACTAGTCATTGTGATTGGACGATAATCCATCATGTACCTACCTACTTATCATACATTATAATATTATACAGACGTTGATTCATATTAAAAATATGACGCAACATTTTAAGTTTTAAAAAAGTAAAGTTTATTATACCGAATGAGCTGTTTCCGCCATATTGTTATAGTAAATGTCACGTGTAGGTACAATACAATAAAACCTTATTCCGTGAAAATGAAATGTAACTTTAAAACAAAATATCGTTTATCGTTATATAGTTTGAAAACTTTTTGAAAAGCATAATATATATTGTGTTAATTTATATAATTTTTTCTTACTAAACAATATATGAAAAATAAACCTAACAATTGTTTTTTACTCTCAAATTATTTTGTTAACTTTATTTTGGATACACGATTATGTTTATTAAAAACGACTTTTCTTCTCCACTCATACAATCGTATTCTAGTTATTATTTTTTTTTTTGGTTGGTTGATAGTTAAAACTAAAATCTAACAGTTTTTAAGAAAACTAAATGTTTATAATTTAAAATATATGATTCTATTAGGTATCCAACATACAGTAAAATAATAATATTTTAAAGCAATACGTATATAATGTAAGGCACAGTAAAAATATATACGTCCATGTATGTAGCCATAATAATACCCGTATGTGTAATATCATTTACTATTGTTGTCACGGACCCTAAACACTAGTAAACGCATTAATATATTACAACTTGTTATTAATAAACTATTAAAAATGAAAAATATAATATAATATACTTATTATTTAGATTCTAAATTTTAGAATATGAATAATGAATCGAACTATTTTTAACGAATTTTACAATGTCATATTCGGTTGTTTTAGGGGCACACGTTTATATTTTTTTGGGAAAATTATATCCATATGTATTTTAAAGTCTTATCATGAATATGTTTTTTTAGCTGAATACAAGATTTTCCTGACTGTGAGGCCAAATTTCGTAAGGTTTTCTTCATTCCATTCCTTGTCATGGTTACCTAATAACAGAAACATATTTTCGATTCATAGATTTTCCTTGTCTAGGAGAAATATCGAGTACCGTGCTACTGGTTTATATAAAAGATTTCTATAGTCATCCTCGGTCTAAATATGAATAGTTAATATTTTAAGAAAAAAAAATGAAGACAATTATTATATGACATTTTATACAACACTATATTATAATGTTAATTTTTTTTGTAAGAACTATTTAAAATCATTAAAAATCAAATAATGTTAAATAATTGTAAATATAGGTGAACGATCACCTATTTCCACGTCCAACTAGAATACTAGATCTCCATGACCTAAATGACAGAACCGGGATAACCATAGGGAACTAAGGCAGTCACTAAGGGGGTTTTAGTAAAACCGTTTTACATAACAATTCCATATACATTAACATGTTGAGATATAAAAGTCAATTTTAACCATAGTGTAACCACAATGGGTCTAGATAATCATGGGGGTCTATAGTACAGGACGCGGGTTTAGATGATGATACGTCATCATAAATATCTACTATAATCTTAACACTGAGATTTTTACAAACAGAAATTTTGAAATTGTTATGAGCACAAACCAATAATCTGTGAAAGGTAAATATTGACTAATACAATATTTACAGTATTTTTGATTCCGAGTGGAGCTAGGAAGCTATAGTGGTTTTACATTGATGTTTATAACTTTTTATATTTTTTTTCTTATATTCTATAGACAAAATTTCTACCAGGAGGAATACTTCGATTTCAACATAATATAGTACCATATACTTTATCAAATTGGATCAAGATGGTACTTTAAAGATGTACTTTTTTGATTTTCTCAGTAGTTATTTAACGCCACTGAAAAACCACCGAAAAATTACGTAAAACCCGCTATAAACTGGAATTTAATTGTTAACGCATTTTTATCACCATAGAAACGAATAAAATTTATAAAACTTATAAAATTATAAATACATTAAAGATGCACTGATACTCCGCTCAGAATCGTTTTTATCGAATGCGATCATTGCATTCAAATCTAATACTTTAATAATACACTATCCTGTCCGAGGACTGAAGAAAGAAAAATAAAAAAAAAATTAAGGAAAAACGGGAATTTTTATACAAAATAGATTTTGGTTTTTGGAGTACTCTAAAACAAATGAAATTTTCACTGGTTATTTATATTAGCATTTCCTATATACGATAAAATTTTCAAAATATTTGATTTGTTTTAAACCGTTTACGGACATATTCAGTTTCCAACATTTTTAGTTTTTTTTTCTATGAATGACAGTTGAATTTTATTCGTTGGGTAAAAAAGCTTGAAAATGTAATACAGGGCTCCTAATACATAGTTACATCAGTAGTTGAAAAGTATTAAAAATACATAGTCACAATCTTGTTTTATAAACATTTAAAGTTCGAATTTTGACAACATTGGATATTCACTCGATTTTACATGTAGTGGTTTTCTTATTTTGTTGTAATTGTAACTTTAGGTACATGAAACATAAACTAAATGTTTATATTTTCATTTTCTATACACCATACAATTTTGAAATATTATGTCTCGTTTTGAGCTATTTACGGACATTAAAAAAAAACAAATATTTTTTTACGTTAGACGATCTTTAAAAAAAAAATATATTCTCAGTAAACCATAATCAAAAGAAGTTTGATCACCCTTGCAGTCTATATTGACGAATTTTCAATGCGTGGTCTCTTTAATAACTCCTCTGGATATAGAAATATTCACATAATATAATAGGTACAGCTACAGATAGCTGCTGGTATCTGAAACAGAAAATATGTATCAATTATTTTATAATATATGATGTGTACACTGTACATGGTACATGATATTATCGGCTTATACCTACCTCTAGGGAATCTTAATTTTGGCTCGTAATCCTTACAGCAGAACAAAGACGTTTGATTATGATAGGTTATTATTTGTTCAGATTTAATTTTAAACAAACTACAAAGGGACAACCCTCTAACGTATATTCACATTGTTTTCTAATTATTTCAGAAAAAAAAATCGTTTATTGAAGATAAATATATAAGATTATATATTATTATATTTTATATAAGATTTTATTACAAAAACAAGAAATAAAGCAAAAATAAATCATAATGTGCGTATAATTGGTATAATATTATGTACGAATAGAAAAGCGACGACCATTATAATTTATAATACAATTATTTGTACGTTAAACAGAAATAAACAACGGCAATGCATTTACATACGGACAACCATTTTCATAAATTTAAGATAAAAATAGTTTTATTCGAAAAAACGTCTTATATATTGTACTATACTATATACTTGCTTAAATGAACACGAACATCTAAGATTAAAAAAATATTATTTCTATATTTTATTCTTTTAAAATAACAGGTCATAACTCTGAACTCACAAGTTATTTTTAAAGGATCATAAATAAACAAAATCCAACGTAATCTAATGGTATATTATAATACTTGCTGATTTTAACTTAGAACAATTGTATAATTGTATACACTATACTTTTAACCAAATAGATGTTACCTATTGTTGTTAATTTGCACAAATAGTGTGTCTATAATCCTAACATAATATTATTTCAGTTTAGTTTTTATTTATCACGATAAATCACTAAAAGTCACGATTCTGTTTAGAACTTGCCTCTCTTAACACAAGCTGACCTTACAGAGATTATTGCAGCTATATATATTATATCTGTAGTGCATTTATTTAAGTATGTATTTTATGCTATTTTCTACGATGGCGCAAATTACAAACTCATATATTAATTACACCTAATATTTTATAAATTATAAATAATTTTTACTTGTTTTTTAAACAGTAAAAAAATCTTGAATTATTTTAAAGCTTAAATACTTGTATACTTACGTTAGAATGAATCACTTTCAGTAATAAAACAATCTATCATTATATACATTTGAAAAAAATATCATGAATAAAATATTATTCATTCTTGCTGGGACGTAACATTTTCACAGCATAACCTTGAACCTTACAATTTTTTATAACAGCAATTTCTTTTTCTTATGCACCAATTTATTGCTGGATGTACTTTAATGTAGTATCCATGGCCAAAGCACCACGCTAATGATGTGTAATTAAATTTTATTTATATAGTTTCCTTCAAGTTTCATTGAAGTTATTTTCTACATACAAATTTTAAAAAAATATATAAATTACATAAAATTAGGTAGTATAAAATAATTGATATTACAATAATTACAATTAACAGTGCATAGTTTATTAGTTGTCCCGCCCAGCATTGCCAGGGCCAAAGGCCCAAAGATATTTATTATAAATATATTTGTAAACAAATATATATATGTCATCTTTCGACTAATTATTATTATAATATTAATGTAATATGTAACCAACAGCAGCAATTTAAATAAACATAATATTCTTTTTTGTGAAAAGTGAAAAATGTAGGTACATGTGTAATTTACCATTAGCTACCTATAGGGGTTGTAAAAATAATCGATGAACACCCTCCATATTGTAAGGAATCTATATTTATATAACTTTTATTGAAAATGGTCCAGAAGTTTTTGAGTCTGATAGTTATAGACTGACAGACATACGTCCATTTTTAGTTATATTAAAAATATAGATAGGTAGTCTTCAATAATAACCGGATAATAGACAGTTAAAAGTCTCTGCAGTAGTCTGTGATTACAACTTATGTCATTAAAATATTAAAAACAATAATAAATATATGAAATATAGCTGAACAGTGTTATGTAGGTACTAATAAGCATGTTTATTATTTGCATATTGTATTTCGCACCCATTATCTCTATGACTCTATCTATCGTGTGTAATTATATAGGTATGTTTCGTAAACTAGACAACGTTTGCATTCTTTTTACAAAATGAAACCGCTCAACGACGAAATATCTTAAAAAGAAAGAATTTTATAAGAACTCAATCTTTATAATATGATTTTGAGAGACGACTCGTTTGTGCACATTTACCTTTTTTACGACACGTTTGCGCACAAAATCACAACTCGTTTGCGCACACATATTTTAGGTTTAAATAATAAAGATACAACTCGTTTGCGCACATTTACCTTTTTTAGTTAATTACTTGATGTATGTGTGGATGAGCAGTGTAAAACTAACTGTTATAATGTTTGTGATAACTTTCTGCACCATTAGTAGTCTTAGGATTATTAATAGGTTTTCAAGCCCATAATGTTGGAGGAAAATTGCTGCCCGACATTATATAATTTTCTAAAATATAATCGGAAAATATAGTAGTAGTACAAATAGTCGGTGCTATCGACATAAGATCACAAAATCCATCAGAAACTTCTTCAGGGGATAAATAACTCAATCCAAAAAAATATGCTTTCTGGTGAAAGACTGTTACTCATAATTTGTGTACTGTTTGACTGGGTACTGATAATTTGTACCCATAATCAATTACATTAGGTAAGTCCAAATTTAAAAATATAAAATATAATACCTGCGTTATATAGTGTTCGTGTTGTGCGCAAACGAGTCGTCCGTTATCAGGTTAATGACGGTATTCGTTGTGTGCAATCGAGTTGCACCAGATTTTGATAAGCCCTGTAAGAAACCACATAGCTGAGGAAAAATTAATACAATGATTCTAGTACACGCCGAAGTAGTTAAGTAGTTATTTTATTAATTTAATATTATTCAACAAATATAGTTTTATTTAATATTATAATATATACCATATTATTATAATCAATTTTTTTTTCGATCATGAACTAAAATATAATTATTATAATTGGCAATTTATAATGTAACATCTTAATAGACGTATAATTGTATATTTATTGTTTAACAGATAAATAACACAAAATAATAGTAATACTATAGGTACATTTCAAAATTTAGGTACTTATTCGATCAATTCTTGTAGGCAGTTGTATATTTCAACACTTCAGTGAGAACCGTTTGTATAAAATTAATACAAATATATACTTCCTTATATCAAAGTGAAATCGAGATGTTAAAGATATAATATTTTAGGTTTTTTGTGTTTATACTCTAGACTCAAGAACATAATATAAAGTACTCATATTTACGTGAGCATGTTTGTACTAAGAAAGTAAGAAAAATATTACCACAATTTTGGATCGATGATTTATTATGCTAACAAGTTGGTTTTTAGTCTTAATTTGTATTTACGTTGTACACATGTATACATTTACAAAAGCCAATCAAAATAATAAAGTTAGCGTTAGTCATGATATTATAGTAAGTACCTAACTTATAATAATATTAGTAAGTCAATAAAATTAGTAAAAATTCTGAACTAACGGTTTTTTTAAATGTATTATTAAACATTTTATTTTAAAATGTAGTACTATTAAAACGAAATAGATAATGTTTTCTTAATTTGACCTTAAATATTACCTATATCTGATGGAAAATTGGATCTATAGTTTGTACTTTATTGAAAGTGTCATCATTGGGAATGGGTACCATTTTTCTTCAAATATATTCACGTTTTTTTTTTTACTCTTAGCATATATGCTTATTGTGTCAATTGATACAGGTTGTATATAACTTATTTAAAATAAAAAAATAAAATAAAGTTTGTACTTTGGTGTGTCAAAACTCAAAAGTAGAAGAGTAGGTTAACTGACAGTATATTTTAAAATAATGAGGAAACACACAAAATAAATTAACATTAGTTAATAATATGTTAACGTAATAAATAATTATTAAAATAATTGTTCGGTAACTGGCTATGATATTTAATCACAATCATTTTAATTTTAAATTTATTTTATATAGGTAGGTATCTAATATTTACTTAAATACAAATCAGAAAATAATAGGTAATTCATCTGTAAATTAATAAGATGGTTTTAGTTTGTCATTTTGATAACGGAGGAAAATGGACTGTGGAAAAAATGGTCTAAATTTACTTTTTTTTTTTGGAGAAAAATGGCTACGGACGTAATGTTTTACTCTTAAAATATGTATATGAATTATTTAATATAATTTATACTATGATCGAGTAATCTATCGTCACCCAATATCTATACCGTGCAGGTCAAGGTGGCTGCCCTTGATTATGACTTATACGTAAAATACACTCATACGAATTCCGAAAAAATTGCCGCTGCAATCATGATTGGCTGAATCTTGTGGATGGTATATAGAGGCAAGTGGTAATATACCAAAATCTTTATAAATGAACAGTTATTTAAATATTATTTATTTATTTAACAAAAAAATTATATTAAGGACAACAGCGGTCTCTGCGCATGACAAATGTTGCTGTTTATTTATTATGTTTAAGTTTAGGTACCTATTGCAATGATAATATATACAAGAGTCAGGAACCAATTCAGACAATTCAGTAATATTAAGACCAACTCGCACGCGTCCACTTGGGCGAATATCCTTACACAGTTACACGAGACCTTCAGACCTATCAGGTAAAAAATGCATATATATGTTAGTTCCTACACGTTGGAAAAAATGACTTACCTATGTTAGTTCCTTCACTAATCGTTTATCTGTTATTATTGGAATATGGTAGAATGAATTAGATGTTTATATTTATTATTTTTATATAAACAATAAATATTATTAAATTGCCAGCTATTTTAATTTTTTTTTATAATATAATAATATAATTTTATATAGGTACTAAATGACAGTCAAACTGATGATAAAGACTTAGAAAAATAATACGAATATTACAATACATCTCATAAATAAATAATTGTAAATTATTAGTGTCAATTGATGTAGGAAACTATAGGAACTAACATAAGTAATATTTTACTTACTATACTTATATGTTATATAGGATGAACTATTCCCCACATTCCCCGCATTAAATAATTATGGTATATATCATACATTTAAATATAAGGTTTTGTTCAGATCATTGTTTATTCGATATCATGGTGAAGTGTGCAGTTGCATCAGTTGCGTATTTATGGGGTGGGGGGGGGATCCGGAACTCCCCCCCCCATTGGTCCCATAAATACCTATCTAAGCATATAATTATTATATATATATATTATTATATTAATATAATCTTTAGCGGATCCCCTCACTTGAAAACATAGCTTGACCCTCCCCCAATGAAAAATTATTAAATACGTCACTAAGTTATATAATTTATTAGAACCCACTGTATTTTCCGTTGGTTAGTCTAAAAAAAAACGATGGTCGACTGTTTCATTGTCAGAATGAGTTATTATCCAACGCAAAATTTTACGATATTTTGAACATTTGAGAAACAAATAAAATGGTGATCTGGTGGGTCTCCGAAAACTTATTTATAATGTTAATACATTCAAGTAAGCATTTTTCGAGAAAGGTGACAATTAAAGATATGCCGATTTTCGAATTTTTTTAGTTCATCAATTCGAAACTATATAGCTAAAATGCACTGTGTGGGATGCGGGGTAACTTGATAATATAGCCCCTCCCTCAATGTCCAAATTACACTTGATAGATTCTAAGTTGTAGAGCTTACTTTACAAATGATATAAGTTTATTTTTAGTTTATGTAAAGTACTCCGGAGTTAATAGTTATAGTATCTACGTAATATTGTTACGTCACGTATCGATTCACCGATTATATATTATATAGGTACGCCGTCAGAGCTAAAGACAACCACATACGCGCGTGTACTTTTTTCCTATTATATTATACACTCGTGAAGTACATATGGAGACGAGATAATGCGTAACGTCGAAAACGACCCATTTCGTTGATTTATCAATATCCCGGATCACTAGCTACTCACACCTAGCGTGTTTAATTAAGTAGGTATTAAAGTAGGTACATAATGTATATACAATTTTATAGGACCTCTTGCACCAACTCTTGAAGATCTATGTAAAACGAAAATTTCATACAGGTCCAATACATACATAGTATATACTTTTCATATCGATATATATATTATATAATATGCAATGCGGTTTGCTAGTTCGGGCACGAAGAAACAAATTCAATTATTGGTACCAGCTATATATGCTCTGTAATGGGTATGTAGGTACACACATACAACGACCCTCGAGTATACCAAAAACACGGAAAAAATTACAATAATTCCTTCGGTCGAAGTACGTGTCATCGACGCACGTATTATAGTAAAGTAATTTTTCGATTATTGTCGTTATTCGTTATCATACATTATTATGTATGTACCTGTATTATGTGTGTGCGTACAATATATTATTATTATGTGTATTGTATACATTTCTTCAGCGGTGCAACTTATTCTATTGGTTTGGATTAAGTTGCGGGGTCATATTATATTATAATGTTATACATTTATGTGTGTGAACCGTGGTACAGTATAATTTTTATGATGTGATGTAGAACATAATAAATATTATCATTGAAATATTACGATCCGATCAGCTACCTATCTCTTAAATATGGTTTATATCCTAAGCAGTATACTATTACGTTACAAGACGAGTAGATTTATGAAATCGGGTAGTTTACCTGACACGATGTTATTGGAACGAGAGCAAATATTATAACTTCCGAATATATTATATTATAATATATTGTTTTATACATAGATACGTATTTATTGAGTATATACACAATTGTAATTTATATATAATTTTTAGCTATAGATTGTACTTGTATCTTGAGTTTGATTAGATAATTAGACACCTATGTGTACGGATTATTTTTGTGTAATATGATGCATCAATTTAGGATTCAGAACATATATTTTCAAAAAGAGATTTTAATTGTATTTTTAAATTTTTTGTTAGGTCATGATAAAAATGAGGCTATTAGTCATATCATCTTATTACATTAAAAACAAATTGTACTACAATACTTACATTATATTTCGAATTAGAGCTACTGAATTTCCAATTAATTGACATAGGTACTGCACTACTGTATATGGACAAAAGAGAATGTATTATGTATTTAGGAGATTTGTATGCATAGTGTATAATATAAATAAGAAAACACATTAAATTGAAATATTTAGAAGTATGATGCAAGGGAAAAATTGGGTGGTAAAGAACAGAACTTAAGTGAATATTCTACGTTACGTTTTTATAATGTCAGATACGTTTGTTTATTACTCGCACAACGTATTTAACAAAATTGTATGTACCTACCTACCACCAGTACTTTATTTATTTTAATAACTGAAGCCCAGAGGGGATTTTATTATACAAGTACCTATTAGAATCAACTATAAAATTTTAATTTATATTTTATTAGAAATAATACTAATATTAGAATAAGTTATTACATTTTAATCCCATGTGGCATAATAATATATTATAATGTTTTAAATTTAATAATAGGAATATATCATTGCTTTGATAAGAAGTTATCGAAGATGGATTAAAAAGATAATATATTATGTTTTCATCCATAAATTTGACTTTACAATATTGTATAGGTAGGTATTATTATTACATAATACGGATACACTCTATATTTAAATTTTCGAATTCTGTATTCAGAGGTAGGTACTTATAAGTTATAGTTATGAGAAAGCCAGCAGAGCTACAGTGCTACCTATGTATTATATCGTATAATATAATAGCTGGTTGTGAATAATTATAAAAACGCAACGAAAAATCGAATCAAATGTACGGTGTGCAATGCGTGTACCAAATCATATTATACAGAGAGAAGTTTATTATCATTATCGTTTTGATATTACAAATTATAATAGATCGTAATAAATAATAAAATTTATTAACGTATCTCTACATCGCGACCATGATACATTTGCTGAATGTGTGGAGGGGGGGAGGCTGCCCTTTAAAATTAATCTAAGGTTTTTAATTTGTACCTACACAAAATATTATTAATAAATACTAGGTATAAGATTTACAATTTATCATACATGACATGAATACTCGAAATCTTCATTGCGCCATTGCCTGTAATTTAATCACTCAGTGCGTAGGACGTCGAGCACGACGACAAAAATATCGTATAAATATATAAAATATATAACATACAATTCAATAAGGGATGAAAGAATTCGTCAAGACCAACGAGATTCCGATAAATGTAAAAGTAACCAGATAGCCTTTGAATTCTTTACATTCCGATTGGCAGTCTTGTAAAGGATACTTTTAAAAAGTATTCAAGTAGGTACAGTTACAGATACATATTTTCAAAAGTATCTAAAATACGTATTTGAATACTTGGAAAAAAATGTATTCAAGTACAAATACAAATACTTTCAAAAAGTATTTATAGATACTTTCAAATACTTTTTCTTTTCTTTTTTCAATGTGTTTTACTTTTTTACTTGACCTTAATATGTTCTTATAGATAAATTGAATCATTAGAGTAAGAATGCAGCAATTTTTGGTCATTGGTGTATGTACCTACCTACCATCAAATACCTACCATAACTTAGGCCTCTAAAAATATTAAAATACACCAATCAACAAAAATTGCTGTAATAGTTTAAAAATATTAAATGAAATGAGAATATTGTTATTTATGTAAACATAATACTTTAATAGTATAATAAATTTAGGTACACATTCTCATTAGGTATACAAAAAATACGTATACCAGCTAAAAATATGCTATTTTCCAAATATTTTTTTTTAATTTCTTTCACCAAATTGTTTTTATGGACTTATCTGGTATTGAACCAACTGCAGTTCATCCATGATAACTTTTAACCTTAAACCGTGAAAATTACACAAGTTGAGGTATTTCTTCTGTAATTCAAGTGTAGCCTTGTCTTGGCAGGATTATGAGCACTAATCTACATTCAGAATGATACAAAATTGAAGTATAACTCACCAGTATAACATTTTAAATACTAAGTCTTGGTATATTTTTCTAAAAATTAACTATCAAAAATATTTTATTATAAAACTACCTTTATAGCTTTAGTTATACACAACTGCAGGCTATGGGTGCATTTTAAACTACTCAGAACACATAATTGTAAGGAATGCACTGCACTATGCACAACACATAGTAATATATTATGCATGATATAATTTATGATATGTATTTCATATAGACGCCCACTTGTTACTTGAAAATCGATGAAGCACGGATAATGTTCTTACCTAAAAGTTTGATTATAGGTCAATTCACTCTATATCAAAACTAACAGCACACTATTGAAACTATAGTGAACGAACATTTTACATTCGGTATGTCGTATGTTTAAGTAAGACGGAAATAACAAACGCATGTAGCGTCCTCTTAAATTACCCGCGTGTATACCTAACCTAACCTAACCTATATCTTGTAATTGTAGATTTTTAGGGGAGGAGTGAATGCACTGCAGATTTTACAACGATGTGGGTACATTATTATTTTTGTTTCTGAATTCTAACATGACCCTTTTTTTTAATTTTTTTTTTTATTTATAAGATTTTAATTAAATTGTAATATCTCGAAAATTATATACATGAATCTGAAATAAATATAAACCTTGGTAAAGCTCACACTCTTAAATTCAGAGGCCTGTATGCAGAATAAAATTTAGCGTATGTTTATTATATTAATATTGTCTGTTCTATGAGAGAAAATTTAATACCAGAGGTGAAAAAAAGAATCTTTAGCTGAGATCTTTGGATAGAGAGAGATGGACAATTTATGAGTAGGTGTTGGAAGTCACAGCATTCTCCACCACAGTTGGGTAGAGGACAATACGTACTACTGTTGAGTCCCAATTTAAATGAGTGGTGTACTGTAGTAGGCTGTGGCCTGTGCATAATCTGGTGAATTTAGTTATGGCAGCGCGGCAAAGGGTCATCCTTTGTTATAGCAGAAAAGAAGCTTCCGCATTGATGATGGTTTATGATAGATAATTGGATCTAGTTTGTTCTTTGGGAAATCAAATGTGATATTATTTATAAGCATTTGAAATTGTTGACTTTTTTGGTGTTTTTTCGAGTTGCTTTCCGATGTTGGTTATTTTTTTTTTGGTAAGTAAAAGAAAACTTGAAAATATAGTAAAAGATAAATCAAGAATTGTTCTTACAGCAATAAAATAATATCGAATATTAAATGTAGGTATACTCAAAAAACTTTTTTTATTAGCCTTATTTAAAATGTTGATATAGCGTCAAAATACAGACATTTTGAAGTTGAAAGAATCATCCAACTTTTGATTTTAATATTAATAGGTGTTGAACATTTCATATAAAAGTACTCATAAGTCATAAGTTATCTTAATGAAATATAAAAAGAAGTTTGATATAAAAATTTTATTTTTCTTAACAAGAAATAAGTCTACACGAATAAAATAGAATTTTAGTAATTTTACATGAGCCACCTAGTGTAATTATACTTACATCGTCATTAATATTTTATTTTATTTATAAATTCTATAGAATTATGCATGATTTAAACATTATCTTTTTTGAACCTGCGAGTGTAATTCGAAAACATTGGGATTAGTTATGCAGTTCAATCATTCCCATTTTAATATAATTTGAATTACCTAGCTAAGTCCTAAGTATACCTTAATTATAGGTACCATACTTCCAAATAGGTAGGTACCTAGAAGTACCTTTCCAATTCCTATATATGCTTACTCTGATTTGTTTGCCAGTGATAGAGGATCATTACAAACTCTTCTTCACCGCGAGACACAAGACAAAATACTATTTTTCAACTGAGAACACCTTTTTTTACTATAAATTGTTAAGCGGACGATTTTTTAAAAAGATAAATTAATATAGGTAAACGGAAATTTGAAGGTAGGTTCCAGATAACTAAATTGTATTATAAATTATAATATGGACCACGAATAACAGCTAGCCCATGATAATTGGTACCTAGGATAGTATATATATAAAGATATGGAGGAGGTATGAGGATTCGAAAATTATAATAAATTATAAAAATTATACTAAAGTAAACTAAATATAAAACCAAAAACTAGAATTTAAATAACTGGATTATTATAGGATAATATATAAGGGGGTGAACTTTGTAAATCACACTGTATATAATATTAAGTATACATTATAGGCCAGTCCCAGTGCAGTGCAGTTGAAATAGGCAATATAAATATATAATAAGTGTTTGAAAATTTCATGAAATTTAAAATTGTGAATTATTTCAGTATTTTAATAAGTTAGGTTTTTTTTTCAAATAAGTTTTATATTTACAATTTACATAAAAATGTCAAAAATTACCTTCAAAGTTTTATGGTATATTAAATATTTATACCTAACCTTTTTATCACTTATATTTTTCTCTCTATAATACCTAACTATTAAGGTAAAATAATTTAAGTATTAATCGGAAGATAAATAAAAGTAATAAAATATACCTAACCTTTGGTATTATAGGTACATTCAAAATGGTATTCAAAATCTTTATATTGGCAGAAAAACATACGAAAATATTTAAATCATACAAATATACAATATTAAATATATATACTATAATATAGTAATATGTCTAACTCATATTATATTAATGATGATTATACCTAGTAATCTTGGATATAATTAATAATTGATAAATAATAAAATAACCATCATTAATATTTATGTTAAAAAAAATTTAATGTTTCACGTTTTTGTGAAATATTTCATACTTCAAAACACTATATATAATACGCTCGCGTTTTATAGTTTATACGTCTGGTTTAAGTCGGTTCAATCGAACCTGATAATTTATGTATATATCCTCGCCGCTGCTGACAATAAATGGGGTGGTAATTAACTATAATTAATCTCGTTCTGACTATGCAAAGGGGTCCATTGCGTCAATTATTATAATATTTGTTCACCAAAGGACCTATCTCTTTGGCAATCGGAGTCATAAACACATAACTGCATTAAATATTGGTTGGCTTTCTTTCACGCGGTAATATATATATATTACCTATATAATACTATATAAGCTAATCATAGCACAATAGCAAAGGCGTAACTAGACCTTTACATTTTAGGGGAGGGCTCGAGCATTGGCTATTTTTCATGGAGAAATAAGCCATTCGGGAAATGAATAGGTACTTGGCGTTATACTATTCATATGTACCATTAATCTTTTCCAGACAGGAATTTGGGATTGACGTCAATACAAAAATGTTCTATTGTTTATATATGATTTGATAAAAAAAAACTTTTTAAATAAAATATGCTAGAGTATTTATCAAATTTGAAAGGGGTTTAACCTTCAAATTGCTTTTTGAAGCGGGGACTGAAGTCTCCTAACTACACAAATTAGCACAATAATGTGGCATTGAATCGTTCCTGGACAAAACTGTTAATACAATATTCTTAGGTTAACACCTAAGTATGTGCAAGTATGTGCTAAACATTTTTTTAAACTTATAAACGTTATTAATAAGAGAATATGTAAAAATAGCCAAAAATAAATAACTATCTCTCAAAAACTAATTAAAAAAACTTAAAATTCATTATATGCTATTAAAAATAAAACAGGATACAAAAATGTGCAACATAAAAATATAAAATATTTACCTTTTTCATATTAACATGAAATAAAATATGTACCTACCTATGTAGTATCTGCTGGCCTTTTTTATTGAGATTGAGCGAGACAAATATAGGTACAATATTATAGACACCATAGTCCATATTGTATACACACACCAGTGGCGGATACATGAGGGAAGACGAAGGGGCGTTCGTCCCTCCCTCCTTGGGCTCTTTTTAACGTTATTTTATATTATAATATATGGCTAAGCAAAAAGGTAATTTAATTTTTGAAAATTCATCCCCCCCCCTCGGGTGACTTCTGGATCCGTTACTCACACACACTCGTCACTCGTGTCAGATATAAATTAATACCTACTTTAAAAGAGACTCACAAATCAGTAAGTCATCAATTAGTGAAATCGAAGTACAGTGAAACTACTATACTTTAAAAGTTAAAACTATCCAAAACTGGCATGTCAACAACATCTAGCACAATAAAGATCTCCGGATGACTGTAATACCACAGAATCTGTTATAATACTGTTTATCTTTCAGAAGTAATCGAAACATTATATACTATTTAATTTAATTACCTATGTAGGTATACCTTTAATAAATGGATCAATTATAACATAATATTATGTTACTATTTAAATTATAATTGAGAATTTCAAAGCGACCTAAGACCCTCACGGAAACTTATGTTTATTGTATTACATAACACCGGTACAGTATAGCAAAGTAGGCAAATTACGTCCCCCAAAATATATGTTATAACTTATAAGTACTACCTACCGTATGTAAATTGTAGATTGGATATTTTTGAAAAGTATATAAATTGCGCCACGGGATATTCTGTTTATTTCCAGTTGTTAAAAATATTTTAAGATAAGTGATAATGTATGACGGAAAAAGAAACATAGGTAATATTATATTATAAACAAACAAAAATATACGAATTGGAAGCAAGAATTTTACTTGCTTTATTTTGTGCGGGAATTATCTTACATTATCGATTAATTAATAACTAACTTTTAATACATTTTTTTATACATGTATATAATTTTTTTTTCTAATCCGCTACATTAATGTTATTATGTTAACATCAATGTTTGATAGACCGATATGCAATGATTGTTTTTATGTATTGATCAACTTTGTAGCCCAAATAGAAACAGTTTATTTGCTACTTTAAAGTTAAAGTGTTTCTAGAATGTATGTAATATTTACTATTTGCATTGAAATTTGTTAGGTTAGTAGTAACATAAAAATGATTTTAATAATTAATTCTATTGCATTTTAGATAAATATAATAATTAATTATGTAAAACTGAATAATTACAAAACAAAGAAATATAGGAAGTAGGTACTATACAGTTACACATATAATAAGGAATTTGTAAATAGGTAATGATTTAAATTTTAAATGTCCATATAAAAAAATAATTCATAGGTACCGTATAATTTAAAATAAAAATTCCTAATTAATCCAAGCGATATGTTTAGAATGAATATCAATATTTCATTTACGAGAATAGTCTTTATCAATGAACCATTTTAGGTAAAAATATTACTACAATATTACTATGGAAAAATAAAAGTTTCACATCAATATATAATATTAAATATAAACTATACATTTTTAATAAATATGTTATTTTCATATTATCATTCATAACCATTTATTAATAAATAAATAATATCAGTTGCAGTGGTCCTATTGATTCATTTAACACAATACGAAATAATGAATATTCATAAATAAAACATATTTTATTGGAGAATATTGTTGTAATATAAAACCCTAAGCTATTCTACCCTCAAATAAATATATATATAATATAAGATGTAAGGTGAATATATAAGATATATTTAACTGAAATATTAATATTATTTTCGTTTGTACATTGAAAAAAATACAATAAAACGATGGGATTATAACACATTACAAAAGAATATTTACAAAAAAAAAAAATATTAAAAATTATTTAAGAAATATAAATGCAACACAATTATAACGTATACATAAGTTCATATCGTACATATTGATTCTTAACATCATTTTCTATGTGTGGATATCCAGCTACTAAAGCATCTTGAGCACTAATGTAAAGTGAATTGTATATTTTCCAGTAGACATCACGTACTTTCCGAGCAGGATGAAAAAGTCCCTGAAAGAATAGAATAATTAGTGACCAGCAACTAACAGTAATTAATATCAAGATATATTAAGGACAGTTGAGTGAGCTGCAGAGTGGGAGGCTAATAGTTTTTTAATTATTTAATGGTAAATAGTAAGTATAAAATAATGTATTTAATTTAAATTTACACATATTAAAATATATATATAACTAAAAGGAATGAGGTTATGGAACTTTATTTTTCAGTTTAAAACTAAATTTTAATAAAAAGTTATGGGTATTTTTGAAATTGTAATATAAGTTCAAAAAAATGAAAGATATTCTAGAATCTAGATAAGAAATGATTTTGTGCTGTCTACGAAGGCTGTGCAATCAATTACATTTTGAAATATCCACTTGTTGGTCGGGAATTATACATAAAATAACCTAGTAATATGACAAATTTGTAGTTCGATGTAATAATCAATTGAGTAGATAGCCAACCGATTTCTGGGTAGTATGGTGAAACATACACCATCATACCTGGTCATATTTATATTCTAGATGAAGCATCTTGAGTCTTTTTTTTTGGGAGATGACCATTTTATACTTAAAAAGTCTTATGGGCTGTACAATTAAGATACATATTACATAATTTTTTATTATAATAACTTAGTGTTTAAAGATTGATTGTTGGCTGTTTAAAAGTATTACAAGCTACAGATTAAAGAACAATAAGATAGAATAAAATGACAATTTATAATGTGTTTTATTGTAGCTACTTACTTGAAGTGTATACTGTAAAATTTTAATGGGACCAAGAGCAACTCTCAAACCTTCAACAGCCTCCATAAAAGCTTGAACCAAGTGAGGGGATGTTTCAAAAATGTTAGGCCAGACATAGTTCAATAAATGAATTAAGGCATCCTCACAACCGAAACCAAAAACTCCAAGAGCCATATGTTTAATAGCTGCACATGCTGTTTGTCGGTGCACTAAATCCCTAAAAAATTTAATATCCAAATTAATTAAAAAGATACATTACAAATAAGTAAAAATTATTCATATTATCTATGTGTCATTTATGAAATTGAACAAACAACTATTATGTTTATTGTATGTTATTATGATTTTTTTTTTGTATAATTATTACTTATTAATTATCAATTTGAGTAAAATAATTTATCCTGAATTTTTATAGCAAAACAGAACTTTTATAATTTAAATACTAGTCTTCAAAAAAAAAAAATAGACAAAATCAATTATGTTTTGGTAATACTTAGATAGTATAAAACTGACAAAAAAATAAATATTTATTTTATTTTACTGTCCATGCATACATATTTTGGATTATTATTATAAATTATGGTCAGTAAGTAGTGAGTGGTGAGGTTTTTGGTTGGGGAGACACTGAAAAAAAAAATGGCACTAATAAGCCTAACTCCCCCAGCTTTTTAATTTTATCTATACAGTAAGAAATAAATGTTCAAAAACTAAAAACAAAATGAAATATCATATTTAAAAATTAAAAACCATAAATGGCATTAATTAAATCATCAGCCATGAGGAAAAATTACAAACTACAATATAAAACAATAAATATTAAGATACAAGTACGACATAGGTACCTATCACGATGGGGTGACAATGCGATGGCGAAATCGATAATAAATATTGAGGATTGAGGTAATTACGAATGGCAAGATGCGTCTACTAGCGTAGATAGTAAACCCCACTCACATTAGAAATCCCCAGTAAACGTGCGCCCATAATTGCGAGACGTTGCGTTGCAACGTCTATTAGATATAATACCATATTTGGAATGATCCTTATCCCAGCTCGTACGTACGACCGTATCGCGAGCATCTAATCTATTTAAGAATTCTATAACTGTAAAACAAAAAACTGAATGTTGAATATAAAATATTATATATATTATTTACATTTGTAAATATTTTATAAAACAAAATAATTATTTATTTGTCTCGTGTTCTAATTTCTAAGTGGGGAGACCTTGTCTCTTTGTCTCCTATGACGTCTCACCATTGATTATGATGCTGATAAAAAATATAAATATCCCTAATCTGAATATTTAACTTTTATTACCTGTCCATAAGAGCATCTTCTAAAAGAGGAGTAACAGCATAAATATAATCTTTGCCCATTTCCCCAATATATTGAAACAAAAATGATAGCGATTTAAGAACACCGTTTTGAACATTCAATTCAGGTACACGGTATTCATTCATTAATGCAGGCAATACAGTAAACGGAGAACACGTTTCAGCCACTATAGCAATGGCAACTGTTGTACAAACACGATTTTGTCGTTCTTGTACTTTTAAATTATTCAAAAGTGTAGCTAATACATCATGAGGTCTGTAGACAAATAATAGTAGTTAGTTAATTAATATATTATTCAATAATTAATTTTATATTCTCATTCATAAAAATTAAGTTTATGGTTTAATATTCAATATTAAATGCTTACCCAATCGCTTTAGCAATATAACCAAAAGTATTTACTGTTGCTCTTCGGATTGCTTTTTTGTGTGCTTTTAATAGTTCAAGTAGTTCAAAACATATTCGCATCCATTCTCTGGCAGGTACATACTCTGGTCCTCGATCAGCAATACGACCAACCAGATCAATACAATTCTCTTGGACTTTTTCGTGTCTGTTTTTCAAAATTGGTGTTAACCGAGGTAACAAGTCTTTGATAGGCGGAGTCATTCTTGTCATGCCGATCACGTTTACAATACCTTTTAATGCTCCTAAAATGCTTCCCAAGACTTCTGGATATTCTTCACCCAAGTATTCATACAACACTAAACCCAAATGTCCCATCAACTTCTCCTAAAACATACAATAATAATTATATACAGTCTACATTAAAATGTCAAAGAAATTAGGTATTTACTTCTTGACAGATTTTCATAATACATGCTATCCGAGCAATCAAATCTGCAGCTTGTTGTCTGATTTTAGCTGATTTGTTATTTAACCTCCATAAAATTGTACCACATATTTGTGGTAAATATGGTTTAACACGTCGACCCAGTTGGTTAACAATCATACCAAAACCATTCAACATCACAACATCCTTGATAAAACAAAAATTAGATTAATAAAATATATTCAATTATGAATTAAGTAATTCAAGAAATGTTATCACATACTTCATTTGTTTGCTCTTGGAAAGCATATAAAATACCATCAATAAGCTGTTCTTCAAGCCTAGAGTCAATGTCGGCTGCACCCAAATTACCAATTGTTTTTTCGATAGTTTCCATAACCATTTTACGATATTGTTCATTTTCGTCTTTTAAATCATCAACAATGCGATTAATAATTTCTGATGCGCCAACTTTATTTGCTATTTCCATAGTAGTATCAACCAACTAAATAATAATAATTTAGACTCATAAAACATAATATAAAATTATGATATAATATAGATAATATATTATACTTGTCTATAATTTCGTCTATCAAGAGCCATTCTATGATTCCAGAAATGTCTAAAGAAATGAGGTAAAATGTCTTCACGAATATATTGTGGTTCCACACCATCTGTTCCACAACATTGTTTGACAACCTAAAATAAAAAATTACTAGTTAAAAATAAGTAAAAAAGAGAACACTTAACACTTAATACCTTCAATACAATCTTTTTCATTTCTTCATCGGGCGACTGAAACTCTCGGATCAAGATCAACATCACTTCTCTGGTATAGTAATTAGCATACTCAGCGTCCATCAAAGGTATTAAATATCCGATAGCTTTTAAAAATGCAGCTAAACCCTAGGTCAAAAATAATAACAGTTAACTACTTTTTTAAAATATTATAATTATTATATGTTTAAATCTTACTTTTCCTCTATGAGTTCTTATACCCTTCCATAAAGGTTTAAGAACGGAATCAAAACTTTCAATACCATAAGGTGTTGCTGCTTCAGCTAACGCAGCGATAGCTAAAGCTGTAATAGTTCGAACTTTTTGTTGCTCATCTACTAAACCGTGTTCAATAATTTCCACCAACGAACGCAAATGAGGTAGAATAGCACATCCCATTAAGATTGCAATTTGTTGCACAATTTTTATACCTACATTTAAATTAGATAAATCAAAGTGTTGGATAAAAATGTCATCAATACTGGTATTTGTAAATAATTACCTGTATGACGAGCTTGCCATGATTTCTTGCTTTTACAGACAGCTTTTAAAAATGGCAAAAGTGATGGAATACCTAATGCTGAAGCAACTACAGCAAATGCACGAGCTGTAGTATTACGCACGTATTCATCAATATTGTCAATATCAGGTCTCATAGTAGATATCATAGTAGCCAAACCAGCAGCTTTGGCTAAATTTGAAATAATTTCACGTCCTTCTACACGAGCATAGTAATCTTCATCAATTAAAAGTGGTTCAATAACAACCAATATCTGGAGAAAAAAATTATGATTAATCATTTTTACAGTATTTGTTTCTACTAGCCGATATATTTAATATTTATTAATTAAGTAGAGTAGTACAAGTATTTAATGTCAACAAGTTTTTGAATATGCAAAATCTTAGCATAATTAACAATTTCGGTTTTATTTTATTATTATTTAAGTTTAATAATAAGTATACTAGACTGTTACTATACTAGTATACTAGGAAGACTATGTTAAAAATATGTTTGAATAATACAGTGAAAAGTAGTGATATAATATAGAAATAATTAGAGAAGAATATGTTTTTAAATATGGATTTAATGAGCAAAAACTGACAGAAGAAGGATTTAATTCTGTCTATTAAATAGAACCACCAAAAATTCTGTTAATAAAGAATATAATTGAGTAGTTTTGTATTCAAACATTAATCACCGATTTTAATGCCAAATCATTAGATTCCACAAATCTATAAATGTATAACTTAATTGTTTTTCAAACAGTACTTAATATGCAACTCTACAAATTAGTATAATATTAATTAAAAATTACTTACTTTATGGACATATGGTCTGACTAAGTCATCAAGTTTGTACAAAATTCTATCAATAACTTTAACCAACAAATGACGTTCTTGGTCTTCGAGTGTAGGAGACATAAGTAAAGGCAAAATTTGATTAAATAATGGACCAGCACCCAACTCTCTAGCCTTATCTGTAACTTGCCTCAAGGCAGCTTTTCTCATTGGTGGTGTACCATTTTTAATTTTTAAAAGCAATTTCATAATTTTCCTTTCTTTTTGCTCTTCTAATGTTAAACTTTCTTCATCAACATCCATCAACAATTTATCAAAATACTGGGCATCTTCAGGTTTTAACATAGGAAGATTGCCAGGTGGTTGATTATCAACGATTTGTGATTTAGATGGACGGTCAACAGATTCTTGCATGAAAAACCCTGTTGGCGTGCCAGCTATTGGTGTTGGTGTAGCAGTTAGTTTACGGGCTGGAGTTCGGATTGGTATGTATCCAGCAGGTGGTTGAAGTACTTTATAACCAGGTGGAAACATTGCATCTAACTCATCATCAGTCAATGGACGATTGCGCTCATCAATTTCACGCTCCCACCTATATGCCTGTAATTGTTCAGGGGTCATAGACAACAAATGACCTAAACAAATAATTAAATATAGTCTTAGGTATTAAAATTTGTAATCATAGTTTTTATATTTACCTGGAGTCGGTGTTGCCATACCCATGGCAGTATGTCCAATAGGTGTTGCAGCACTATTCGAAAGTACAGGAGTACGTGGTACCATGGGTGTCATAGGAGTAGCACCAGGTGTCATACCACCGGGTGTAGGTGTCATTGAAGCTCCAGATGGTGTAACTCCTGCTTTTGGAGTGGCTGCTCCAGGTGTAAGACTGCCAGGTGTAGCTGATGGAGTCATTTGTGAAGGTGTTTCATCCCAACGAGAACGTCTTTTACTTGCTGATGGTGTTGGAGTATCTTGAATTAAATCAATACCTCCACGATCTGTACGAGGAGTTTCAGCCCATCCACTATTATGGCCAGGTGTAGCTAAAAAATAAATAGGTAAAAAAATGTTTCTTTTGATTAACTAAATTAATTAAAAATTACCTCTTTCTGTTTTAGGAGTTTCATCCCAACGATTTCTCCGAACTGATGTTTGTGTAGCTCCTATATGACCTGGAGTATCCCGACCAGGTGTTGCGGCTCCTGCAGCTGGAGTAGTATGTCCCGGTGTTGCATCCCACATTCTAGTGCTTTGACCCGGTGTAGCACCAGGCGTTTCTGCTCCCATTTTAGTAGGTCCAGGAGTTTCATCCCAACGTGATAAGCCACCTTTAGGTGTCTATATTTAAATAGATTTACATTTCAATAGTAAAATCAGGCATATTTGACATAAATAATGATGATAATAATCCATACCAAGCTATCGTTTATTTTTTTCAAAACAACTAGGTGTGTACTTACTTCTTCCCAAGGAGTAGAATTAGTTTTCTTTTTGGCAGGCACTCCTGAAGAGTCACCATTTTGCACAATTTGATCCCATCGTCCTCTTTTCCTGACTGTACCTTTAGAATCTCCATTAGTTTTAAGATTACCATCTTTAGCTTTATCTATAATTGTTTTCCGTACTTCATTCTCTTCACCCTTTAACTTTTGTTCTTGCATAATTTGTGAGTATGTCCTGGACCCAACATCTGGAGTTTTTCCACCTGAAAAGACAAATTATTTTTTATGAGAAAAAATTGTATTTACAGTTGCTATAATTATTTAAAATAATCCTACTCAAACATAGTATAAATATTAAATACCCCATAATCTGACTTCAATGATAATATAAAATAAGATGATTCAGTTTAAATAAAACAACAAATTAACATTACCTTCTGCAAATGGGTCAATACGTTCTGGCGATATAACCATAGGCCTACGAACTTGACGAGTATCATCATCTTTGTCTGATGTTGCCTTTTGAAGACGTTTTCTTTCAGCAAAAGGATCATAGTCATCTTCATCATCTCTAGCCTAATTTAAATATAAAACATTTAAAATTTAAAATTAAACTTATGCAAGATGATTAAAAATAATAAATTGTTATGAATTCACTAGATTACCTGTGCAATTTCTTTAAGAGCAGCTGCTGGAGCTGTTATAGGCTTTTTATTTCTGTAATGTTGATCATCAATATCTTCATCCTAAAAAAATCAGTATATTAAATACACGCTGGTAGGTAGTTATAAAATCTATACTTGAATAATTTATTAAGGTATTTTACATAAAGCGTAACTGATGTTCCAACTATATATCTAGTTACCTATGTATTAAAAGCTGATTTCAAAAATGTATAACATAAAGGGGTGGTTACTAGTTGCATCCTGCAGTTAATATTTCTTCTGAATTATAGTCAGATTTGGTGGGTGATACCTACATATTAAGTAAAATTTTTTTTAAAAAAATTAATATTATGGTACTAACTAGGAAAAACTAATTTAATATTTTTGTACAAATTTAAATTTTTAATTTGTAACCGTCTTTGAATAGCCAATAATATTGTAATATGATAGATATATCTTAAAATGATAGGTAAATAATAATATATTATAAATTTATAGGTACCTATATTATAATTTATTACAAATAAAATTATGAAAAATTAATGATATAATTTCTAATTTTAAGATTAGTAACAAAAAACACTAACTATACCTATAAATTATGTATATAAGAACAATTACTATTAGATAATGTCTTCTCTAGCAGTGTCCTTAGACATAATAAATGAATAACTAATTGTCTACATTTATGCCTATGCTAGATATCCTTGACCTTTTTTTAAAAATAATGTTGTGTGTTTCGAGAAAATATCGAGGAAATTTTTACAATGCTGAAAATACATGCATCTGTAGGTACTCTGTAGTAATTATTGGCATTCAAATGTTTTGATGACAAATGTCAAATAATAATAATAATTAATACACAAGTGAAAATATTGTTTCTGATAAATAAACATAATATTCTAAATGTATACACTATGCATAGTTATATAACATACAATTATTATAGATACTATAATAATAGATATAACTTAACTATAAGTATCTACCTAACTAAGAATAGACTAATGGGTTGACCTTATTGGCATGTCACTGGATTATCATAATTATGCTTGATGAAGTAGGTAATTGAAAAGTTTTATTAAATAAAGACCCAAATGGATTGGTTAGTATTCGATATTTTTTCGTTCGTAGTGTTTTGTATGTGAATTATTTTATAAGGTACCCTAAAGTATTTAGTTTTTAGAGCTTTACTAAAAATAAGTTCTAAAAAATATATAAAAACAGAGTATCAAAAGAGCAAAGCTTATGATAAATTAGTCTGTAATTTAGTGTTTAGGAAAATTTCAAATTATCTGAAACCACAAAAACTTTGTTTTTCTATTAAAAATGGTTCAGCTGTGTTGGAGTTATTCACAAAATATTTGAGTAATTTCCCAAAAAGGTATGTAGGTATTTAACCAATTATTTCTAATGTTAATTTTTTATTGTTTTCTATATAACTAAGTTTATCTGTACATACACTTGTTTTTATTCATATAAGAGTTTTTGATAAATTGTTCACTGTAAGAATGAACTGTTAAAATGATTAAAATATTGCCTGCACCTAATGGATTTAAAATGTAAAACCCTAAAACCAAGAGTCGCCGCGCGCCTATGAGTCAGTTGGGTTTTGACAAGATATTTACTATTTAAATAGTTATGAAGTTATCACAGTTGTAATGCAACACTGGTGGCAAGGAGTAAATAGATATCAAGCCCCCCCCCCAAAAAAAAACATAAATTCTTCTCTGTTCATTTAGGTACTAGCATATTATAAGTTTTAACACTTAGGTACCTAATTTAGTAAATACATACCTATATATGAATAAACCTATCAATTATAATTTATATTAAATTGAGAGCATATTACAGTGATGACATATCATTAGTTGGTATAACTTAATTAAATAACGAGTAGAGAAAAAATTATAATATGAATTAGTAACAAAACTATGGTCTATGACTAAACATCAATACCAATTAAACAATTAATTATCAATATTGGGTAATAAACAAGGTAATTAACTGTCTAATTTTTTTATAGAAATGCGTAACTTATTAAGATTTCAATCATATAGTCTAATCACCTATCAAGCTAATTTCATCCTAACATATAATACCTACCTATTAGTACCTAGCTACCTACATACGAAGCAAAACTGTATATTATTCTGGTGTGTTGAGAATTAAAACTAACAATAATTTCTATTGATCGCAAAAAAACGCTATACAAGATTGTGGTCGACGGTGGTCATTCACAATGTTACACCCATAGGTATACCTCGGACATGGGAATCACATGAGGTTTAATTTAATAAAATCCCGTGTGTCGGGCAGTGTGTGTACTCACATCGTACTCATCGTTGGGGGCAATAGACGTCACATAACCCTCGAACTTTCCGCCACCGTTGTAGATGTCTTGGTCAAAAAATCCGGAAGCCCCAAGTCCCACGTCGCTGTCGTCCTCTTTTTGTTTCTCATCTTTTTTGCGCTGCTGAATCTCGCGTATTTGCGCCTCGATATCCGCGTGCGTGGTCATGATGAGCGGCCGCAGTCAATAGATTTATCGTCAGTTCCCGGTTTTTTTTTTATTATTATTATCCGCGTACTTACCCTTACTATCCTACTCGGTAAGACAACAACGAACACGTTTCGATTCGCTACTCTGAGCGTTAACGATTTATAAACGAGAGCGGCCTCGACGGTGAAAAATCCGAACGATAATGTTGTTAAATATTAATACCTATACTTTATTATAGTAAATTATTATTAAAATTAAAATACAAACGCACGAAAACGAATAAAAACGCGATTGACCAAACAATAATCGATGATATTTTGTGGGTTAGCCAACTACCCGCAGGGTTGGCAGCGCCGGATGGATATTTGATGTGCGTAATTATTATCTATATTTGTGATTGTAAGAACCATTATTTACATTGTGATAAGACCGTTTAACAGTAAAAAACTTAGAATAGTAAAGTTGATGGTTATTGGTTAGATCATAAATATATAATATATATATATATGTATAAGGTAAAAAACAAGGCGTATTGAATACTAATATTTGACACGGATAATATTTATTTATATATTCATAAATCATAAATAATAAATATAGATCTAAATCTGTGTTATGATCTAAGGTTTGAATACACCTAATTGTATAAGATCGTAATTCTTGGTGATTACAAATTATTTACGATTAGTGATGATAAGTGATAACAAATAAATGATTAATGCATACAAATATACATATACAATTTACAAATTTAAAGTAGAAATCAAGTTGACGGACGTCAAGAAGTTACTAAATTACTATATTTTTCTGCAAATTGCCATGAACGAGATCGATCATAATTTTCAAATAATAATAATGTCGTCAATGTTGATTTTTAAATAATAATATATAGGTTTCTCAAGTTGTGCTAACGCAGCAGTTGTTTTTCTGGTGCTCCATTTATTCACTTTAATTATTATTGTTTTTTTTGAATCCGGACTATCGCCTACACATCTGTTTCGAAAATGGATGATATATTTGTGAGTTATTAGCTTGTGATCCACCGTTTATATAAATGTATTTCTTCAGATACTCCTTTGATGCTAAGAGCATAATATTTGCTTGCAGACATTATCTAGAACGGTGAGCAAAGGTGTCATGGACAGTTTCAAAGGTGTCACTGTACTGTTTGTACAAAACAAGCGGTCAAAGAAAGTTGGCAGACCAGTAAACTTACCAAAGTTTGTAGATAAAATTATAAATTATGAAAAACACTACTTAGTAATTACTTAAATATAGGTTGGGTTATTTTTATACGTTTATTATTCTCTAATGACTTATAAATTGTTCACAATATTAAAA
Source organism: Nasonovia ribisnigri (assembly GCA_027563435.1). NCBI lineage: Eukaryota > Metazoa > Arthropoda > Insecta > Hemiptera > Aphididae > Nasonovia > Nasonovia ribisnigri. Next base: position 22,086 of record JANEHU010004565.1, on the reverse strand, counting down.
AGTACCTAAATAATTGTGTTATATATGTGATTGCAATGTATTATTTGTATCAATATTAAGAATTTTTACCTATTGAATATAGTAAAGTTGAATATTTTTAAATACAGTTATTTAGTTTTTGCACACTGTAGAACAGCATAATCAATTTCAGTTTTATTGTTCCATACACTCCATTGTGATTCTTATTGATAAATTTTTATAAGTTATTTCTAAGAAATAATATAACTAAATTATAAATTATTGGTCATAACTCAAATCTGAAGTTTAATTTTTAACTAACATTTAAAAATAAATATGTTTTATAGCTTAGAATAATAAAAGTTTATAATTGTAGTATAGTAAAACCTCGCTAAAACAAAATCACTTGGGACCGTCCAATTTTTGTGTCTTAACTACTTGATAGGGTTCATATTATTTTATTATGTATATGAATCGGGACCAAAGAAATTAATAATTATCTGTAATACCAGGGTTTCTGTCTTACTGAAGTTTTACTATACATAATTATGACGTGTCATTTAATAAATAAATTAAAAATATTGAATGTGTTACTTATCTTTTTTTTTCAGAGATCAAAAAATGTTACAACGAATTATTCAATGTTGTACATTAAATGGTGGCATATTTTGTTTAAGTATAGTTATTTTTGAATATGTTATTCTACCTTCTTTAGGCTCTATAATGTCATTTACATTTGGAAATTTTAACGAAAATATTTGGTTATGGACCCGATCACTACTATCATGGACATTTGGAGCTGTATGGGTCTTACCAATATTTTTGCTGAGCAAAATAATTAACAGTCTATGGTTTCAAGTAATATAGATTTTGATATAAACTTACTAAATAATTTTATACTTGGTTGTATACTCAACTATAATATAGGGTTTGTTTAGGATATTGCAGACATAGCGTATAAACAAAAAAAAGGTGATCCACAACAGTTGACACGAATTAGTAAAGTGATAGCTGACTTTTCGTTCAGTATAGTCGTCCAGTTCTTATTTCTCATTCAAGTAAGCCAATATTTTGTTTGAGTTCAAATCTTTTGAATAATGTGTATTTTAGAGTTATTTAGTAAGTATGGTGCCATCAACAATTCTTAGTAATATTCTCAGTATTTTGCATTTATCATTACTTTATTCACTTTACTCATTTGAATATAAATGGTGCAATATGGGTATGGAGCTAAACTCAAGGTTATCCATTATTGAAAACTGTTGGCCATATTTCCTTGGATTTGGACTTCCATTAGCAGTTGTCACATCTTTGCCAGAATCATATATTATTAGGTATAGTTCATTACTTTTATTTTCTAAAATAATTTAGTATTTTACTTAACCTTATTATTTTTTTTTTTTCAGTGGTTGTCTGTTTTCAATTCTATTTCCTGTATTTATTATCAGTGCTAATGAAGTCAGTCCATCTAAAATTAAAATATTTAGGTGGGAGTAGTTTTTATGAATATAAAATAGTAGACATCGTCAAATGTTACTAACCTTTTTTGTAATACTGTTTTTTTACTTTAAGATTGAAACTATTTGCACCGGTTCTATCTATAACTAGTACCATATTCAATCGCTCCATTGGTCCATCTATAAAATCTTCAATAAGTACTACATATAAAGCTCAAAAAATGCATAAATGAATAAACATAAATATGTTTAAACATATTATATATATTTTTAATACCTTTTAAATTTAAGATTTTTGTGGAAATTGATACTTATTTTAACATTTGAGGCTGTGTAACTAAAAATATATTAAAATTTAAATGGTTTATATATAATTTATATATATACTCAATATTCTGAGAAATAAACTTGTGCTTTTTATTTGTGAATAAATTAATTTAAAATTAAAGTAACAAATTTAATTGCATAAGAATCGTAACTAACAGACTTTAATAGCATAATATAATATTTTGTTTATATATGACTAATAAAATAAAATAAATATTTATATATAATACATACAATATAGTAGGTATACATTATTTTTTACCTAATAAGAATATATTTTTACAAATTCATGTCATAAGATGGTGGAAAAACATAGATGATAGTTGCAATAGCTATTAGCTTCATTAATAAGAAGCTACTCATTCCTGGTCACTTGGCTGGGATTAAAAGGTTAGATGAGAAAATGTTAAAAAAATATTAGAACACTTTCTTTTAAGTGTGTAATGAGGAACAATGATTTCCAAGAAGTGCAATAGTATTTGTGAGTGAATTGGGGTAGTTTTATAGTCTAGAGAAATATATTTATAAAAAAGTAAACAATTACTGATTCATTCTCAAATGATTTAATTGTGATGGGTTAAGTTAGAGACTACATTGCAAGCCAAGACAAAACATTAGGTACAAATTAGAAAATTACATAGTAAAAGTGCTATTGGTAAAAAAGATTCAAAAAATAAATTTGAATTTCTAATTGAATAATTGTGCGTACAAATACCATTCTTACTTAAGAGGACGTCGTACCAGCATAATATGTTGTATCCGTCTTACACACGTAGGACATTAGAAAATGCTCATTCACCAGTGTCAAAAGCGTGTTGTTAATTGCTGTAGTTTTGATAATATAAGAGTGAATTGACTTATTATAAAATTTAAAGGTAAGATTATTATCATGTAGCCTTTTATATTGATATTATTTTTTAGTAACTAGTAAGTTATGATAATTTTAAAATATACAGTTTCAAAAAAGTCATAACTTACTTAAAAATAATAATATAGATAAAAGCCTACGCTTGGGGCCCTAGATAATAGTCTTATCTTTAAATTTTATAATAGGTAAATTCACTCTAGGTAATATCTAAATTATTGAAACTAGTAAACGAAAATTTTTTATGTCGTACGTGTGTAAGACGGAGACAACATATGCGGATGCGACGTCCTCTTAATAAATAAGGACTAAGCTTAAGGACTTCTGGCATTTGCATATTTTTTTCTGAATTATGTAAAAAGCAGCAGAGTCAAATATAAATCCCGTTCATGATATTATATTGAATTAAAAAAATATGGTAGGTATGTAGATATAGGTAGTAGGTATAATATAGTACATTAATACTATATATTATGATGTAGGTATAGTATTTTATATCGTATTTCCCACAATAACTTGGCCCATGTTTACAGGCGATTAGATAAAATAATAAATTAGATTAATTGTATAGTACTATAGTCCGTACACTGTCTAGACCACGTTCCATACAAATATATAATTTTAGAAAATTGTTGTGTTAGTCGACTGCTGTCTATTGTTTTAACTTGACGTGTAAGTTTGTGTTGTTAAAATGCCGAAGGCACAACAATCGATTATAGTAACCGTCAGACCGTCTACAAAATGTTGTACCTAACTGAGTTTAAAGATTATTTTCATCTGACGGACATATTTTACTATTTAACTTAGATTTAACTGGAAATCATATTCGATCAGTATACAGAAGAATTAAAATTAAAATAACAAGATAACACAACAATTAGTTACAAATACAAACTTAGGGAAAAAGAGTTCTTTTAAGTTTTAATCAATATTTATGCAAAAATTTGTTTTAGAAAATATCCCCTAAAAAAAATTATCGAATAACGAGTTAGGTATTTTTTAGAAAAATATACAAATAAATCTTTACCGAGTGAAACTACTGTACTTAAGCTGTAAGGGATACGTAAATGATATTTATCAAGAAATTATTTCGACGCCCCAGTTCAAAACTGCATCAACTCAAAAAATTGGTTTATTGGGTATAATAATGGGTTTTCTATATTGATTCTCTATGTATAACGCAACGTAAATTATAATATTGAAAATGCTCTCTCGTCGTCAATAATTTAATTATATTTTATTGCGTTCTTGAACTGAATTCGTTATAAGATTGTCTATCAAATGGTCTACATAACTCCTACTGCAATTTTGAACTGGGGCGTCGATGATTTGTAAAATTAGGATCGATCTATACGTCAGTGAAAAAATAATCTGGATTTCTATCGACGAAACTACGGACACTACCAGACGTTTTGTAGCAAATGTTGTAATTGGAAGGTTAGAAGTTGATAGGGATACTTATTTTCGAAAGTGCAATATTTTTGTTGCATTCTGAAGAATTAGAGAAAACAACCCAATAAATAATATTTAAATTATTCGACAAAGCTTTCGGGATTTTATGCTTACTACTAAGGTTCAACATGACAACCTGCTCTACATAGATTAGCTGAAAAACTACGAGGTGAATTTCTGGATATTGATAAAGTATAGTATCTCTGTGAAACCGGTACCTATTTCGAAAAGCACCTATAGGTGTTTATAAACATATACAATCATTTAAAAATATAACAAACAATAAAATACCATAACGGCCACAGCCCACGTTAACGAGTTGGGTTACTTACAATACTTACATTAATGCTACATTGTATAATTTATTGTGCACACTTTGCGGAAATTCAATACCTATTGTACAGACATTTAACAAAGTCACAAAGATGACGCTGAATCAATTCGAAATATAATTTAACATTTACAAAATCCAACTTTGGAGTCTATAACATTTTTGAATAGACAAGGACTTTGGCTATCTGATTCATTAAGTATTATAGAAAATACGCAAAATAAATTAAATGAGTTAAAAATGTTTAAAAAGCGAAACACTGCTGGTTAGGCACTGTCTATAAATACCTCAAAAAGAGTCAAAATATTTTTAAAATAATTGTACTTTGTACCTACCTATATAAAAAACTAATATAAACAAGGTATATCGTAAAGAACAAAATCAATTTAGTTTTGTTTTTGTTAAACTCAAAACCTAATAAGTAATAACCGTAGATACTTGTAAGTACCTACTAGGTAGGTAGCAATTTAAATGTTCACCAATTGTTTAGATGATAGTTGAAAGTTTCTCATCCAACACTTATTTGTTATAATAATTCAAAAAGGAATAATCATAGATAGATAATTGAAATTATAACCAAATGTTTATTTTATCATTTTCTATACATATTTTATTATTTATTTTTGTGCACAAAACACATTTTACGGTAGAAAAATAGATTCATTTTTTACTCCCAATGCACTGACAACATTTTTTGACCATTCAAGCGTTCCTATTAAGTTAGTTAAGGTTTAAAAACTTCTATCTATATGACTACATAATATATATTACCTATATATCCTAGATGACCCGGCAAACGTTATTTTGCCATATAAATTACATCTAGTGAATATTTTGGTAGTCAAATAAGGATAACTTATTTTTAAATTATGATTGTTCAATAAAATTCCTTTTGGATGCAACTTATACTCCCTGACGGTAGGCAATACGACTACGTCGGACAATTTTACCAACTAATAAATTATTAACCCTACAAATAACTTAAAATAATGTCAATAATGGATATTTTAATAACTTTAAACTGTTAACATTTATTGTACATGTATGTAGTTTTTTATCGTAATTTCAATATTTATCTAAAATATACTAAGCAAATTTTAAAACTTTAAAGACCTCTAATAGGTTCTAATAGGCTTAAAAATTATAAAATATAATTTAATTATGTAGGCGGATTATGATTAAACAATTGCGTGGATGTCGTTCAGTAACTACTTCAACCCGTGTAACATACGCCTATTATAAAAGGAATTATTAATTTTTTTTCGTTATATTTGAAAACATATGCAACATGTTAATTAATAATTAACAAATAATTAACCATTGTTCAAAATAAACTGTAGCTCAAAAAACTGAATATTCAAACATAATAATAAGTGTATATGATATAATAGAGGTAAAATTAGACAAACTTATGAGGAATCTTGTATTAAATTTTCAAACCTTAGTTTTAGAAAGAAAAATTTTTATGAATTTCTAACTCAAAATAAATTGCACATTTTCGTCATTGTTACGTATTTTGTCAATATTTGAACTTTGATTACCTACCTATAAAAAAAAATTGTGACAACGGATTTTTAATATTTTTCATCTGCCTTTGAAACTATATATTAGAAGCCTACTATAAAATGTTCAAGATTTTATACCCAACAAATAAAATTTTATTGACATTTATAGAAAAAAAACTAAAAAAATTGTAAACTGAAAATGTCCGTTAACAGCTCAAAATAAGTCATAATATTTTGAAATTTCTATGGTGTGTAGAAAATGCTTATATAAACATTTGGTCAAAATTTCATGTATCTACGGTAATTTCTTTTAGAGTTATACCAAAAACCAAAATCGATTTTGTCGAAAATTGGTTTTCCGTAAAATTTCCCGTTTTTCCCTTAATTTTTCATTTGTTTTTCACGGCGCTTTTGAAAACTACTGGGAAATTTTAACTTTTGACTCCCCAAAGTACCAACTAGATTCACTTACCTATCAGAAAAGGTACTATTGAAGAAAATCAAAGCATTTTACTGTCCTAAAAGGTGATGACCGATAAAAAAATTAAAAAAATTAAAAAAAACACACATCATTGTAAAATCAATACATTCATCGCTCCGCTCAGAATCTAAATTTAGATCAACAAAAATTGCTGTATCAGTTTACAAATAATAAATTAAATGAGAATATTGTTATTTATGTATATACATAATATTGTAATATTATAATACATTTAGGTACACATTCTCATTCTACAAAAAATACGAATAACCAAAAAGAATTTGCTATTTTCCAAATATTTTTTTTAATTTCTTTCACCAAGTTGTTATTATAGACTTAGCTGGTATTGAACCAACTGCATTTGATTCACGATAACTTTTAACCATAAACCGTGAAAATTACACAAGTTGAGGTATTTCTTCTGTAATGCAAGTGTAGCCCTGTCTTGGCAGGATTATGAGCACTAATTTACATTCAGAATGATACAAAATTGAAGTATAATAACTCACCAGTCTAACATTTTAAATTCTAAGACTTGGTAATTGGTATATTTTTCTAAAATGTAACTATCAAGAATATATTATTATAAAATTACCTTTCTAGCCTTAGTTACACATAATCGTAAGGAATGTACAAACCATATTATGCTGATATTAATGATTAAGATTCTATAGCATTATTCATAAAAAGTTTTAAAAAATCTTCCACTTCCTTGCCTGTATATCTATAAAAAAAAAAATATGTAAAGTTAAATTTAAATAATTATAATACAATTTGGTTCTACTAATTATTTTGATTATATTTCATATAAACTTATCTTAGTTCAATTACTTGGTAATAAGTAATTAAGAGTCTAATAATTAGTATAATAGTTATTAGCTATTCATAATATATTAAGGATTTACACATAGGAAATACATGCAATCATTTATATTTGAACAAATTCAGCTATATTGCTTACTTATTGCAATAACCTAATTAAGAACCTATATTATTAGTTATTACTATTTTTTATATTATTTAATAAAACAAAAGATTTTTACTCATAAACTTATTATAATATATTGTTATACATAAAATTCATATATCGTGTTTCGTAAAAATTAAAACCATAATAATATAATAGTTAATAATAATAAAGTACCTAATCATGAATCAGTACCTATATAATTAATTAAGTTTCAAATGTTTCAATATATTTTCTTAATTCTAATATATTTGACATAATGTCCATATTGATTTATTTATTTATTTTTATCATAAAATCTAAGTGTACAATTTATTAAACAGTAAATAAAAGAACAAAACTATTTTATGATTAATTTTAACCACAATTAGCGTTTGCAAAATATTAATTATAATAGTTTGAAAGTTTGAATCAATTAATGGAAATTTTATAGAATTTACTATAGGTATTATACACAAAAAAGACACATTGATGCAATATGTAATGGGAGCCATATGTTTGGATTTAATTTGTTTTATATATCATTATTTATACGTGTATTACTTACAAAACCATATAACTATTTACTTGTATATTGATTTATAAATACTTTATATTTTTATAATATTGGCTTCAGACGTTGCAATTATATAACAAAATAAAATAAAATATGGGTACTTATAAGCAGTACCTAGCTAAATCATAGATTATATTAAGAAAATGTCTAGAAGCATGTCTTTCTATCTCTTTCCTAGTAAAATTTGTTTTTTTGCCAATAAGTATCCAAATTTTTTGTACTCCCCTAAATTTAAAACCATAATTTTGAATTTCTCTGGAGTCTCAACACTCTAATGAGGAGTTGCAACAATTTATTAAATTTAATGGACTGATCGTGGCCCACTAAACCTTGTATAAGGGACCATTAGCTCACTATCTAGTGCGCTATTAATGCAAACCGGCACTAGAGTAGTTTTATATTAAGTTATAGTTTTGCCAATAAAACTAAAAACAAATAATTCCCAATGTTGCGAGATGCCGAAAAAAATGGACTCGGAAAAAAATGTAGCTAAATAACATATTTTCCAAATATTTTTCTTTAATTTCTTTCACCAAGTTCTTTTTATGGACTTAGCAAGTATTGAACCATCTGCAGTTGATCCATGTACCTATAGAATTTAACCATAAACCGTGAAAATTACACAAGTTGAGCTCCTTCTTCTGTAATGCAAGTGTAGCCCAATCTTGGCAAGATTAAGAGCACTAACCTACATTTAGAATGATACAAAATTTAAGTATAACATTTTAAATTCTAAGTCTTGGTATATTTTTCAAAAAATTAACTATTAAGAATTTTTTATTTTAAAATTACCTTGTCTATCTTTAGTTACACAACTGGCTATAAGTGAATTTTTAAATAACTGAGAACACATAATTGTAAGGAATGCACAAAACATATTATGCATGATAGTATTATATTAATGATTAAAATTCCATAGCATAATTCATAAAAAGTTTTTAAAAATCTTCATATAGGAGGTACACGTCATCATTTTCATTTGAACAAATTCAGCTATGCTGTTTAGGTACTTAATGCAATAACCTACCTAAGTATCTACCTATATTATTAGTTATTCCAATTTTTATATTGTTTAATAAAACAAAATATTTTTACTCATGTACTTATTATACATATATTGTTATACATAAAATACATATAAAGTGTTTTGTAAAAATTAATACCATAATATAATAGTTAATAATAATAAGGTACCTAATCATGAATCAGTATATAATTAATTAAGTTTCAATATATTTGACATGATGTCCATATTGATTAATTTATTTATTTTTATCATGAAATCAAAATGTACAATTTATTATACAGTTAAATAAAAGAACAAAACCATTTTTTGATTAATTTTGACCACAATTTGCAAAATATTAATTATAATAGTTTGAAAGTTTGAATCAATTAATAGAAATTTTATAGAAAATATACCATAGATATTATACACACAAAAACGACACATTGATAAAATATGTAATGGGAGCCATAAATAAAGTATAGGTACTTAAAAGCAGTACCTATAGCTGAAGCACGGATGATATTATGAAAATGTCTAGAAACACGTCTTTCTATCTCATTCCTAGTAAACATTTCTTTTTTGTGAATATTTAAAACCTAAGTTTTCAATTTGAACGATGGTGGATGATCCTTCCGTATAAAAATCAAAATTATTAAAAAGTATCCAAATTTTTGTATTCCCCTAATTTTCAAAGCATAGTTTTGAATTTCTCTTGAGTCTCAACGCTAGCTCTAATGCGGTGTTGCATAAACAATTTATTAAATTTAATGGACCGATCGTAGGCCACTAAACCTTGTATAAGTGATCATTAGCTCACTATCTAAATTATTAATATCGCACTATTAATGAAACCCGGCACTAGAGTAGTTGTATGTTAAGTTATAGTTTTGCCATTAACACTAAAAACAATATTATTCCCAATGTTGCGAGATGCCGAAAAAAATGGACTCGGAAAAAAATGTAGCTAAATAACATATATTATATGTATATATTATAACATATATTATATTAATACATTATATTATACCTACAGAGTTTCTTGTTATTAGTTTTATAGTATTAAATACTCCGAATAATATTCCATTTTGAAATACAAAATAAAAATGAATGGTCTCATCCAAAGAAGTAAGAAAATTTATAACTGATGACAATGTCATATTATAATATCTATCATCTATGGCGCAAACGACAATCCTGGTCATTCGTCGGAGACGATTCGCAGTTCTAATAATTTCAATGAACAAAAAAAAATTTATAGGCTAACAATGAACAGACAAGTCGTTAAACAGTAATTTTGTACCTATACAACATTTATTCATATATTTCATAAAATATCTCGATTCTATCAGTTCAGTGCGAGATGAAGACGGATGAAGAAATAGCAGTTCCTTGATATGTTCAACCCGAAGAGTCGACAAATTCGTAAGTTTGATTACCTATTCTTTAGGGGCTTACATTTACGTTTTAGTCTTAAAATTAATATTTATTGCCACGGACAATCTGCTACTCAGGTGACGTAGATACATATTTTACGTGCTTATAAAATAGGTAAGCACAGGTTAGGTTAGGTAACTCTAAAAACCAGAAATTACATTTATTTATAATCACAGTTTTACTTAAAGATTCATAAAAATAAATATTCTTATATGCATCTAATATCTATACACCATGAAATTGTTCCTAAACACCGAACTCTTTGATGTAAAAAGTTGCTTTTTATTAGGTCTGTGGATTCATCATACTAATACGTATAATATAATAACTATCATTTATATTCTATGGCAATTGTCAAAGTCGTTGCAGAAGTCACAGTCATTAAAAATTCTAAAATTTTAACAAACGAAACTAACAAAAAAAAAAATATACTGCGTTTCATATGGTTTTATTTTTCACAAATCACAATATTTTCAGGTATGTATCTGGAGCGTTTTCAGAGTGACGTCGTAGCTATACAGTCCACACCTCACGGATTCCGACGAATGCCGAAAGGATTGATGTTTAAAGGTAACCCACTGTGCAATTAATCATCGCTTCGATGTTTTAGCGATGTTTTATTGAAACACGTAACATCGCAATGCAAGTCGCATATGAGTCGCAACAATATTCCTACAACTGCTAATCGGCCGTCTTTGCTGACATGCATGTAATATTGTATCTATATTGTCTCGCGACATTTTAACAATATTATAAATTAACGTCTATGTGACGTTTTAATGAAACGTCAAAGTAACAGACCAACTTCGTAAGAATCGCAAAACGACATTACCTAGATGTTGCATACCAATTACTATTTAACATTAAAATCATTTTCTTAAAAAAAAATGCAAAAAAGAATACTCCTTTATCAAGGAACGATCCATTGCACACGAGTCTATATCCTAAACAGGCCCTAATATCTACCTACGCGTTAATTGACCTACCTACCTATCACATGACTATTAACGGTGAAAAAAGGTTATTAAATATCGAATTTAAGAGCTAATATCAACCACTGATTATAGAAAATTAGATATTTTTATGGATCCTCATTCCTCATTAAAATTTTATTGTACTGAAATTCATTGCAAATTTGCAAATATTGTTTATTATTTTGTTATACTCACATATTTTGTAACTAGGGCTAGACATTTTTAAGATTTGCATTTTGTTTTCATAAAACTCCAGAATAGGTATAGCTTATCAAAAACGAATTTCAATTGATAGACTACAGAGTTCAAGTACAAAAAAGTTGTTGCATTTTCTTATGATTTTCTTGAATAAATTGTTATTTAATTGTTAAATCTTGTTATAATTGCATTTTCATTTGATATAGGTACAAAAAAACATTTATATTTTATATCAGCAATACTTATTACAAGTTCATCTGATAATAATGCAGTATTCACAATATAAGTTCCTAAATTTGACGATGGTGTAGGAGTAGAATAAAAATTTAAGCAACTTAAAAATGTTTGAATTATTATCCGGAACTCTGATTCATTTTGTCGTTTCACAATATGCCTAATAACAACAATATTCTGATTTTTTAGCATAGCATAATTTATGATATTCTTACCTTTGATTTGTTTTCTGTTATATTTTCTGCCATGTTTTTGACGTGGTATGATGTTGAATAATGAATATAAACAGTTAAATAATTAATACTACTTATAACTCATATAAGAAATAACTAATTGCACTCAAAAATCAAAATAACTACACTCCAGCTCCAGCGACCAGCAGTGACTCCTGGACTATGAGAGGGGTATAGCCGTATAGGTGGTGAAAACAATAACAATAATGATAATTCTCGATAAGACGATAAGTGATTGTCCTGGGTTTTTTCTATAATTAATAATTATTAATTATCTCTTTAATATTAACAATGGTAAATGAGCATGCATGTCGTACATTAATACACTGTGTTTACAGATATTTACGGATTATGACTTTCCAATATTAGAGCGTGGATATTCATAAATTATGTCATAGTTATATTCGAATAGTTATTTGTATCAGATATAAATCGCGGACGTAAAAATGAAAATTATAATTCTGTATCCAGTATTTTGCTTTAGATACCGTTGTTAAACGTCATCGTCATCGTCAAAAAAATCCCAGGTTAGGAGGCAATTGCCTCTGAAATTACCGTCCACCACCCCATTGAACTTTGCAAAGCTTGCATCAAATCGAATTTTCGAACATTGTCTACCAAAGTAACTGAAACGCCGAGTTGCACTTTGTCCGTGATCTGACATTCCGACATAGTCGGATCACCTATACCAGTGTGGCTGAGTTGCTCTTACTGCAGCGAGTTACACTCAGGAGTTGAATAATCATAATTTTTTAGTGTTGCCACTTGCCATTTATTAAGGGTAATTAAGTGCGTGGAGTCAGCTAGTAATTTAATATAAAATAGTACCTACCTATTCCATAGGTATCGTATGATTTTTTGATTTCTAATTAGATGCTCATTAGATGAAAATAAAAAATTTGTAGGCATATATTTTAAATACATAACAATACCAAACAACTTTAAAAATTAAAAAAACACATCATAAGTAAAATCTATAATTTTTGCCGCCCCCAAAAATTTGACGCTTGGGACATTTGCCCCTTTCGCCCTAAATGCGTTACTTTTGTATTTTTATAGTAAAAAATTAAACTTTGTAATTTAGTTACATTGTAATATTGCTTGTGTGTAATATTGTAATATTGTAATATTGCTTACACAATTAACATCTAGGTAATGTTACTTATTGACACATAAAACTTTATTTTTATGAAACAGTTGTAGAACATCGCACTGATGTTAATCGGTGGTGTTTTTTTGTGATCTAAATTCAACATCGCGACGATGTTGTGTAACTCGCAATGCACAGTGGGAAGTTTGTTTTAAATTTTTTGGTTCTCAAATTTACTTTTTAAAGTTAAATTAAATATTTAATGTCACTAAAAATGTGCTATCCAAGTGTTGTTGACGAATATTTTAGTTCTGAGTTCGAAATGTATAAAATACGCGAGATCGAATAATACAAACGCCGTAATCGTTTTTCCTGTTCCAGGTCGTAGAAATATTATAATAATTAATAGGTGCATACCTGATACCTATATGCTATATAGGTACATGAAATAGACATATACATTTTGGTTTAATTTATAGAAATACATGTTCTAACTTGACATAAGTACAGGCCAGATTTATATTCTCTTAAAATTCTTAAAATATAAGATTTTTATGTCGTTTAAAATAAGCAATATATTATTCTCTTAATATTAAAAACTTGTATTATAAATAAATAAATTAAATGTACAATAATTTGGTTTTAAGTCTATTTAGTTTAATTTATTTTCCAATAACAATTAATAACTATATATTGTTCCATATATTATGTTCCGGTGTCATTTTAGTACGCCGATTTGTTATGTTATCATAAGATACAATTTTAATTTAAAGATGGTAATTTTTTTCCAAATCCAACGTTATAAGTTATAGATAACTATTAATTTAGTGTAACATACTTAACTTCTATTATTCACCTAATATTTATATCATAGGGATTAAGGACGTATAACCATGTACACTTCAGAAAAATGTTCAGGGAACAGTCAACTGCGTCTATCCTGACGTGTGCACACTTATGAGTTATGAATAATATATTATATTTTATATACTCGCCGTATAGTCGTGTAGGTTCATATCTAAATAATGTAATACATACACGAATGCGTTACCTATATTGTTTCCTTAAGAATACAACATTAATTATTATATTTATTTATTTTTTCATTTAGGTAGGTACATTACAAAACTCCAATTTATTGTGATCAGATTTATTTTTTAAAATGTCCCTGTCAAAAATTATCCATTAATATATATCTATAATTCATTGAAATAAAATAAACACACCTAGTTACTATTATTAGTAATAGGAATAAATCCATGTAGGTATAAACTATTAAAATACAAAAAAACAAACGAAAAATGATTCTGAACGAAGACTTTAATAAATAATATTGTGATTAAAGTACCAACATAATTTATTTTACGACTAGGCATTTGTACAGTACCTTTAACAGTAAGTTAAATTATTTATTCCAAAAAACTAAATTTGAAAATGTCATCGTGTATATAAATTATAATGATATACTCTAAAAGTTTTATATAATATCTACGAATAATATTTTTAAATTACAACAAAATAACTAAAACTGTTATTCTTGGTTTTAATAATTTGGTTAAAAATTTGAACTTTTATAATAGGTTTTTTAGATTTTTTGGTTACAGTATGAACTATTTATAAAAATCTTTGTTTATGTGGCAAATAAAGTTGAACATTTTATACATTTTTAACTACTTAGTAATTCGTAAATTTTTAATTTTATAAATCTTTAAATGGAACTTTAAATACTTATAAAAAAAATCGTATATTTATTATTTCTCAACTGTTATTATAACTACTTATGAGGAAATTTGTATTATATTTTCATATCTTAGGTAAACTAAGAACATTTTGTATGAATAGGTATCTGCCTAAAAAACAATATGCAAATGTCGAAATTATGATGAATTTTGTAAAAATTAGAACTTTAAATGATTATAAAAAAAGTCCGATAAGTATTACCAATTAGAAAGATTTCTGTAAATGTAAAAAAATATAATATGATTTATCAATAGAGTATAGTCCGTATACTGTATAGGTAGGCACTGAGTATATAAGTTCTATGGATTAATCATATTAAATCATCTATATTCTATGGCAATCGCCAATTGTCGATATTCGTCGAAGACGATTGACGACTCCAATAATTTCAGTGAACAAAAAAAATAAAATAAGGCAACAATAGACGGACAGTACATTAAACATTATATTATTATAATATACCTTATTTTTAACACGAACCCTTACATTTTGTTTCGTTCAGGTTATTGTCATTAAATATTTCGATACTTTAAAGTTTTAGTTCGGAGCGATATGAAGACGGATGAAGATAGCCGTTTCTTCAGGAGCGGTGAATATACTGCACATCTGCACTGCTAGGTTTCACCGGAAGAGTCGATGTTTACGCGTAAGTTTGTTTTCATATTATTTTAGGGCTTAAATTTACTTTTTAGACTTAAATTAAATATTTATTTTTACGGACAATCTATTGACTTGGTTGACGTAGAAGTGTAAAAGCAGAATACGTTTAATCCCGTTTAATTAAACAATCAGGTATCAATGGTATCAGTTTTATTAGGTACCTACACTATGTCTAGGGTCACTGCCTCACTGGCGCAAGGTATATAAATTAATGTTGTAATAGAAGCTGGAAACTGTAGTCTATTCTAATTTATAATCCAATTATTGTATTAACTATTAAATTCAGCATTGAATAATTATTCAAAGGTCACTTGGGGATAAATGCCAAAAGTATAAATATCAATTAAATTAAGAATAATTAAAACACATTTTATGAAAGGAATAAATACAAATAAAGGATATTTTAATAGCTTTTAACTATTAACAATCATTGTAAATAGTTTTTGAACAACGTATGTGTACTAGTATTATATTAGTAGTACAGTCTTACTATAAAATTATTATTTTTGAAAAAATATCCCAACAATTGAATACGAGAATTCTCATAAATTGATCTTACCTTTTAAAGCGAAATAACGATTTTATACTTCTCTGGTGTAGGTACTTTATACAAACAGTATTTACTGTAAATGTATACCTTTATATTAACTCTAAAAACTAGTAATCATATTTATTTATTTATAATCAAATTCTTATTTAATGATACATAAAAAATAATATGTTTTTGAAAAAATGTGCTAGTGCTTCTAATATCTATTCACCATCTTAATCAAAAATTAAATAAATAAATTAATATAATAATTTAAATTATATATTATAAACTATTTTGGTTATTGTCATATCAAATTTAAATTAACAAATTGTTCCTAAACACTCTATGAAATAAAAAGTTACAGTATATTATATCTGTGGATTCATCATATTCACGTATAATATAATATCTATCATTTATACTCTAAAGCAATTGCCAAAATCGTTGCTCAAGACACAGTCGATTAAAAATTCTAAAATTTCAAAAAAAACCTAACTGCATTCTGTATGGTTTTATTTTTAATTAATCACAATATTTCACGGTTCACACACGTCACTGCAGATTCCACTAAAAGAGTCTATGCTTAAGGTAAATTTGTTTTCATATTCTATTGGTGCTTAAATTTACTTTTAGACTTAAAATGAATATTTAATGTCACGAAAAATGTGCTATTGAACTATCCAAGTGTGGTAGACGAATGTTTTAGTTCCTATCTCTAATTGTATTAAATACGCGAGATCGAATAATACAAACGCCGTCGTCGTTTTCCTAGTTGCCGGTCGTAGGATAATTATAATTAATAGGTAATTGAAATAGACATACGTTTTGGTTTAATTTATAAAAATACAAGTTATAACTGTAAGTCGGGTGATTGTAAACTCAAAATCAAATATACCTATACTTAAATTTCATTCAAAAAAAGTAAAATATATAATAATAATAAAAAGCAATGTCTTAAGCTACAGTGCGCTATAATATTATAGTAAAAATACCTACTTATTATAATATATAAATTTAATTTTAATGATAATTCAAACGTACAGATTTCAAAAAACTTAACCTACTATATCCAATGTATACTAAATATACTTTTAGAAATTCATATGCATATTCTTATTTATAATTTATTTTTATATAATGTTTAATCCAATGTCAATAATCATTAATATGCTACTATAGCTAGGCACTGTAATATAAAATGTAATTTTAAGTTTGTAACATGTAACATTGTAACACTCTATACTACTAACACAAGCTCTGCTTAAAAGTAATAGATGTAATGATGTTTTTGGTTTGAATAAAAAAAAATATATATAATATCTGTAACGCATATAGGTCATAAGAATATTTTTGAACATTTTACTGCAGGGTGCGTGTTTTTTAGAAATGAAATTCGTCAGTGAAAATGTTGCCACCTGGAAATAGTATATCATAAGCCGACTGTGTGAACATTGCAGTGTATCGAAGACTAAGTTTTATAGCAGATTTTGAGTCGGTCACGCGGGGTATGTACTTTCTTATTTTTTAGTAGGTTTCTTTTTAATATTGTTAATTTATCGGGGGATGTATTGCCCGCAAATTTTCAATTGTTTATAATATTGTAACTACTGGTATAACACTATTGCGGCTATCAATAAAGTCGTGATAAAAATTAGAAAATTAGTCAAGTATGATATATTTTTATGTGATTCTTTTGAGTAGGTAATTCGCTCAATGATATTTAAATATTTTCACCGATTATCAAGTACAATGACTTGTAGGTAACTAGAGACTGAGTGAATAGGAAGTGTAAATGGTATGGTGAGGATAAGGAAAAAAGAACAAAGGGGGATAGAATAAGAAATATATTAATTGAATGTAGTGTAGGAGTGGTATATACTGTAGTGAGAACAAGAGAAAGTAGGTTGAGGTGGGTTGGTCACAATTTGGGGGGTTAGAAGGGGTGAGATGACTTAAGAAGAGATTAATTGAGGCAGAATACTGATCGTATGGAGGTGTGAGGAGAGGGTGGCTGAAACTGTATATAGGTTGTGAGAGAAGGGGGAAGAAGCTAGAAGTGTGAAGGTAGAATAGTTAGATTACAATGCCGAATACGTAGGAAAGGATCTTGAATTGCAAAGGCCACTCGACTATTGGGCTGAAACTATACCGGTATCCGTTGATATAGGTTTACAACCTCGACTTATGGGATAGAATAAAAAGATCGGTTGCCGGTTGGGATGTCGGCGCACTATTTGTTTTTCATACTTGACCCAAATGTATTAGCGGTTCTAGCGTCCTGCAGGCAAGGCGTGGACAATGGCTAGTTGCGCTTATCATTGTGCGAGGGTTAGAGAGAGAAATAAATGCGGTGTGCTAAAAATATGACATCCCCCTAAGTGTTATCAAGTTGAAGAAGCTGTTAATTGTTGACATTTAACATTAACTGTGATAGGTATGATTGGAAATAAAAGTGATAAGCAGGGCTGTGAATTAAATGCATTAAATATATGCATGCATTTATTAAAAAAGCACTAAAAATTCAAAAATATGCTATATTAAATCCACTTTATTAAAAAAACTGTGGAAAATAATAATTAATAAAAATAATGGCTTACAAAAAAAAATATTATTTACATAGGAAGGCTCCTTAGCCACTACAGAGGCCTCTAAAAAGTTATAATGTATAATACATTTTGTTAGTAAATGTTTTATTTAAGTATTTAATGAAATCACATATATGTTGTACTGTTAATCTCTACACCACCACAAGCTTAGAGCTTAAAGGTGTAGGTAATTTTTATTATTTTCTTTAATACCTTGTTTGTATTGTGTTTTTCAAAGAATAAAAAAATTTACTAATTAAAAAAAAAAAAATAAAATTCAATGATAATAACGTTGGGAAGCTACGGTGTGACAAAAAAAAACATGCAAATGCATTTGATTCACAGCCCTGGAAAAAGTAATGATTTATCAGTATATGGTAAATCGGGGTACAGTGAGACGCATATAGGTAACAATGTTATTGGTCTCACAAAGAAATACGTACAAATACTAAATAATTGAAACAAACCATTGAAGTGGAATTTATAAAATAATAGTTTAAGATAAAACTTATTACTTTAACTATTGTTATTATAAATGATATAAAACCATGCACTATGGACCGTATCTTAGTGTGGCCCATGTCTCACTGTACATATAGGTATTTCTATATTTTTAGCTTCATAATATTTGTTAAGATATTAGGAAAATGTATCAAGTACCGTTTAAGTGCCAAATTTGACCTTTACCTACTTACAATATTATCTTCATAACAAATTATCATAAAAAGCTACCGTTATTTCACATATTATAAAGGTACATATTATTTGGAGTACGAGATTCTAGTTTTGAGGAGACGAGTGTAGTTCACCCTGCAAAAATGTTGTTCACCTACTTCGCTCATATAAATTACTACAATAACTACAAAAAACTACTTGTTGGAAATTTAATTTATACCTATAAGTACCTACCTGGATCCAAATACTCCACAAAATATTTTGCTTCAATATATAAAAATAAAAATTATGAAACAATGATTGTCTTGTGTCAAATTAATCACTCCATATATAGAAACTTTAACAATACTTTTCTTGATTGAGTGACCCTAGATCAACTTTATTCAAAATAATTAATGAAACTTTTACACTTTTAATAAATGTAATATACTTATCTTATAAATAGTAGAAACTATAAATAAACAACAGGTATTATATTGTCATGTTCTTTTATTAAATAATAATTTGTCAAAATTAAACAGTTCATATAAATACTATTTTGCTGACAGTTGACACTAATATCCTAAAAAAATCGATTTCTGCTCTAAGTATAGCATTTATACGGTACTTGGTATTGATAGCTTAATAATTAGTCCATGCATTTTGTTAATCAAGTATAAAATAATATTACTCTACCGGTAAAATAATAATGCATTTTAACGGAAAATATAAATCATTTCAAATGTGGGTTAAAATATTTACATGCATAATAAAAATGGCAGGATTTTAGATAATAATGAAATAAACACAACAAATATTGTTTAAGTTTAAAGATTGATAACATTATATACATATAAGGATTATTAAAATTAAATCAAATACCCAGTAATATGTTCAAGACAAGAGAATAACAATATGGTTAAACACTATAAAAATGGTGTTACATGATAGGAAGCAACTATTTGTAGTATTAGGTACACTAATCTAAATCATTTATTTGTGGGAAGCACTATCTGGGGAGGAAATGTACTTTCTCATGAAACAAGTCTCTTTTCAGTCATTAAAATTGTTGATAACCTATACTATTATTAGTCCGATGGGTAAGGATAATTATTATTATTATTGACTTATTACAGTTGATGATCAATTTTAATAATGACAATATTTTGTTTCTGCAGAGTTCATACAGACTCTCTTTCAATTTATGTCGTCTGCAAAATATTAATATTTAGTACCTAAATCGGAAGACTTGATCGAGTATCTAACATTTATCGAAAAGAGTCTATAAAAAAAAATATAGTGGTGCGGGGCGACGCTCGAAACGAGGAAACACTCTTAGTGTATGCATCGGTCAGTGTTGGTAGCTTCCGGATGGGTGACCACCCGAGAATTTTAGCAACAAATCCTTGCCAAGCATACACACTCGTGTTAAAATCTACAGTACCCCAGGCTAATGACCTCAGTTGCCGAAACCTTAGACTTAGTAAAAACAAAAAATATATTATATGAATATGATTGTATTAGTTATAAACTCTTGAACTAAGAGTTAAATGATTTCCTATAGGTTAGATTTAAATGAGAAATATTATTACAAACGAGAGTCTGTTGTGGACACTGCGGACGACCAAAAGGACTAAACTCTTGAACTAAGAGTTAAATGATTTCCTATAGGTTAGATTTAAATGAGAAATATTATTACAAACGAGAGTCTGTTGTGGACACTGCGGACGACCAAAAGGACTAACTTACAAATCCTCCTCCAAGAAGTCCGAAATAAAATTATTATATGAATAATAATAATATCTAAGTCAAATAATACAATTAAATTATACTTTTCAAAAATCATAATTTTGACGATTTGGACTTAATATGCACCTACTTTAAATGCTTAATAGTTGTGGGGGAGTTACTAGTTTCCACCAAAATAATATTGGCCTCCTACATATGAATCTCACCTAATATTAAAGTTTGGGCTGATTAATAGTGCCGCCGAAATTTTAGAAATTGTTTTTTGGAATGGTTTTTATTAGTTCAAACATACATATAATACATTATCATAATATTATGTACTGTTAGTTCTTTTTCAAAATTAAATTAATTAAGTACTATAATAAATGTTATTATTTATTTTTTAGTTATACTTATATATTGAATACGCAAACGCATATAACTTACATAATTGGATCGGACATACAAAAAGTTTTTTTTTAGATATTTGCATATTACATTGTATTCACCTTCCACCATCAAAATTGTATCGAACAATATCGTCGGCAGGCTAATGATGGACATCTGGTTATAGCTTGGGCCTCCCCACGGTAGCGAGGTGACGATCACAAACCTTTTATCTCATTCCCATTATTTGAATACGTTTAAAAAATATTCCAAATCTCAAAATTTTCCTATTTTTACAAAACATGAGAAGCTAAAGATAAAGTAATTAAAAAAATGTTCTTTAAAGAATACGTTTCACCTGCATGTGATGTCTCCAAGTGTTTCTTACAAGTGTGAAAGATACAACATTTTCATTCTGCTGAAATAGTAATACCACCCTGTAACAGAGAGACGATACATGCTGATAAATCATTAATATTTATTACTTTTGCAATTTATATCCAATCATACTTTCAAGTTGTTATCACAGTTAATGTACCTTAGATCATATACTATGAATGGGCCCATATCACTATAATTTTAAGCACATATTACTATATTAATATTAGTGACACTATAGTCTCTGACTATGATACATGTAACAAGAGAAATGTCACATATATATTTCTCTATGTGAATTAACATGTCAGAGACTCGTCACTTATATAGGTAGTTATATGTGCTTAAAAT
>JANEHU010004563.1:0-31548 GCA_027563435.1 Nasonovia ribisnigri | reverse complement strand
ATACATAAATATAATCGTAAAATAAATTATATATTTATATAATTATTTAGTTTATTTATTTATAAGCTTTGTAATAAAAATAATATTCGTTAGGTACCTATTAACCTATATACAAATGCGTATACACTATTACTATTTACGGTAGGTGGTAGGTATTCCACTATTGGTCTATTTTTGATAATAATTAATATCATATAGGTATAGGTATATTATTTAATATTTATACACACTTAAACATTAGATATAATTTTCAACAAAATTACATAAACAATGAGTAGGTACTTTATTATAATATAGGTAATACACAAATTACATTTGTTTTTGAGTTAAAACATTTATATTTAAATAAAAATAAAGTGGGTAAGTGGGTATCGCTCTGCTGTACATTAGGGTGTGGGGTGGACCTCGGACTATGGTAGGTTAAATTTGAATGCGATTCTGAACGGAGATGATTTGTCAGTCTAGGATATATTATATTTTAATATTGTCATATACCTATTCTATTTTGAAATAAATAGTGCAGTTACTATATATGTCTATATGTTACTACAGTTACTTTATAGTATCTGCAGGCTTTTTTTTTGTGTGCAATGAGACACATTTTGTGCAGTGAAAAAAGTAATTGTGTAGTGAAAATTGGTACTTTATTGCAGTGGCGTGATCAGCTTTTTTGAAAGGGGGGGGATATTCATTTTTGACTTGTCACAGACCCTATAACCCGTGAGCACGCCACTGCTTTATTGTATCATAGGCGATATTTGTAATCAATTTAATTCCTTACTAAAATCCAGAAGAGTGGGGAAAATATTGTTTGTGCAGTCAGAAAAAATCATTAAAAAAAACCCTGAGTATCTGTTTATATAATAAAAAAAGTATTTGGCCAACATACGCAATATGAGCGTATAAAATTTAATTTAAATTTTGATATATTTCGTAAACATTTGAACTTTAAATGCTTAGAAATAAAAATTGTGACTAACGATTTTTGATTTTTTTTTCTATGATAAGTATTAAGTACAACTTATAATAAACCTTGTGTTAAATTTTAAAGAACATTATATACTATTTCCAACTGAATCGATTTATTTTGAAATTTTGAATCAGTTTAACTCTTTGACCTGCATTGACGAGCCCTATATTTTCAGAATTGCAAAGTTTTTAAAAGTTAACGTAATATAAGATAAATAAATGAAGTACCTACCTACTCCGTACTCGTATATGGCATTAATTTTGTACTAACTATACTCGGTTTGTATAGGCGGACATTTGGTTGAAATTTTAGGGGGGCTATAATAATCCAATGTAAAGTGACCCGCGGAGGCTTTTTAGCAAATTAAGTTTCGATTTTGGGGGCTATTAAAATATTTAGGGAGGCCCCCCCCCACCGATGTCCGCCTATGTCGATTTGTATGATTACGATCGACATTTTATACTGTCGAATATTCCTTCAATGTTAATCGTAATGTAAATATCCCGCCAATTTGTTTTAATATTGACACCAGAGTATATGCTTCCAAAAAATTACAGTTTTTTATATAATCAATGACCTTGTGTTATACTTAGCAAAGTCCCGCTTTTGATCTGCAAGTTCCACTGTCCCCAAACAACAACAAAATATGCCTCTTCGAAAAATAGGTGATTTGTGCCATAGGATTCTATCAAATTCTTTTTTATAAATACCAATTTTATTATTAACTGTAATGTAATATTACAATTACAGTGAAAACTCTTTATAACGAAACTCTTTACAACGAAAAACTCTATATAACGTAAACATTACATAATAATGGTTGGTTTGCTATATAACCCATTAGACAATTCATTCTCTATAACGTATTAGTCACTCTCAATAACGAAACAATATTTTATGTTTCATAATACAATTTACGTGTTATCGTATCTATTACATATATAAACTATAAAAATAAAAAAAGGGCGGGTAAGTGTATGTCGCTCTGCTGTACAGTAGGTTACAAGTGACTCACTGTAATGGATTGTGTTAGATTTTAATAATTTAATCCAATGATATAATATCATTGAATAAGAAAAACGATTCTGAGGGAAGACGGTCAGTCAGTCTATAATATCTTACTAAGTCTAAATGTATTTGATGATATTATTGTGAATAAACTAATTAATTTTAGTATTATAGGCATTAGTATTTACTATAGTTGGTTAAATTCATTTTTCTCAAAAAAATTATATTTTAAAATGCCATTGCGTGTATATAAAATATAACAATATATTCTAAAAGTTTCATATACCAACAAATAATATTTTTAAATTATATCAAAATAACTAAAATCATTATTCTTGGTTTAAATATGAAATTTTGTCTAAATTTGAAATTAAAATGTCTGTAAAAAATAAATGTGTTGATATATTTTTTAGATTTTTTGGTTACAGTATGATTTATTTATGAGAATTTTTGTTTTAAATTTTCAACACTTAGTTATAAAAACTGAACATTTTATAATTTTTTAATTACAATGATTTATAATTTTCGAGATTTTGACAAATTTTGTCAAAATTCGAACTTTAAATGCTTATAAAAAAAAATCGTGCCTATGTATTTTTAAAATTTTTCAACTGATATTGTAACAATATATAAAAAGCTTGTATTAAATTTTCAGACTTTTTGGCCCACCAAATAAAATTTTATTGACAATTATAAAAAAAAAAACTAAAAAAATTGAAAACTAAAAATGTCTGTAAACAGCTCAAAACAAATCAAAATATTTTCAAAATTGAATGGTGTATAGAAAATGAGAATATAAACATTTAGTGAAATTTTCATGCATCTACAATTATTCGTTTTTGAATTACAACCAAATAAGAAAAACGCTACATGAGAAATCGAGTGAATATCCTATGTTGTAAAATTATGAACTTAAAACACTCATAAAAAATTATTTTTAATTGCTTTTAGATATTTTATTTTTGATAAAAGTAGAAAAACTTACGTTAAATCTTGTGTTAAAATTTAAAACCTTAGATTTAAAAAGAAAAATTTTATGAATTTCTAACTCCAAATAATTTGCAAATTTTCGTCATTTTTACGTAATTTGTCAAAATTTCAACTTTAAATGCTTAAAAAAAAAAATTGTGACTACAGATTTTTAATATTTTTCATGTGCCTTTGAAACAATATATTAGGAGCATTCTATTAAATTTTCAAGAATTTTTAACGAATAAATAAAATGTTATTGATTTTTAAAAAAAAAAAAACCAAAAAGATTGGAAATTTAAAATGTCTGTAAACAGCTCAAAATAAGTCAAAATATTTTGAAAACGGTATGGTATATAGAAACTGCTTATATAAACATTCAGTAAAAATTTCATGTATTTACCGT
Source organism: Nasonovia ribisnigri (assembly GCA_027563435.1). NCBI lineage: Eukaryota > Metazoa > Arthropoda > Insecta > Hemiptera > Aphididae > Nasonovia > Nasonovia ribisnigri. The sequence goes on along the minus strand of JANEHU010004563.1, from coordinate 28,195 downwards.
CATTTTTTTTAGACTTACACCAAAAACCAAAATCGATTTTATCGAAAATCAATGTTGCGTAAAAATTCCCGTTTTTTCCTTAATTTTCCATTTGTTTTTCACGGTACTTTTGAAAACTACTGGAAAATGTTTACTTTTGACCCCCCAAAGTACCAACTAGATTCACTTTCCTATCAGAAAAGGTACTATTGAAGAAAATCTAAGCACTTTTACTGTCCCAAAACGTGATGACAGACACAAAAAAAAATAAAAAAAAATAAAAAATAAAAAAATAAAAAAAAAACCACACATCATTGTAAAACCAATACATTCATCGCTCCGCTCAGAATCTAAAAGTCCAAACTAAGATGACAGACTATTTTAAATAAAGTATAAATATGTATAGTATAAAAATTAAATTATATTTAATAAGTATGTATAGGTAATAATAATAATAATTTAATATAATACGTAAATATATATAAAATAATGTAAAAATTATGATGTGTTTGATATATAATATTACATAGGTACATACTTTTATACATAAATAATTAAAATTTTGTTTTTTTTTAAACCCTCTCTATTACGAAAACTCTCTATAACGAAAGAAATCTCTTGGTCCCTTCAGATTCGTTATAAAGAGTTTTCACTGTATATGAATACAGCCGTAGCCGTTGCATTGACTGCTCATAGGTATTCATTGCAATCATAGTCCATAGACCTATTAGCTTATTTATGGGTCTATCGCAATCATTAATAACATTAACATGGTGATAGACTATATGCATTATGCAATAAGCCGGTAAGTACTCAAGTCAACGGACGACGACGTACTTAATAATTATACGTAGGTATATTCAATAATAATTGATTTACCACATTTATATCAATTTATTTGTTTTATTTTCACTATAGTCGTTTTATATGAAAAATAATAAATTTTATAATGTCATGCAATTTACATAGTGTCACCGTGGAAACAAGGTTTTGCAGAAATATTCTGATTTTTGAGTTTTCAACAAAAATGTTATTCTTTACAACAATAAAATTACTTTTATTTATTTATTTATTTTTTGTTATCCACACCCCTTCATGATTATTCTTATTTGTGGAACATATATTCTCGGAACAAGTGTTTTATGGAACAAATATTATGATGGAATAAAAGATAGGGCCTAATTTAAATATATTATGTTGTTCCACAAATAATTTGTTCCAATTACTATTTGATCCGCAACATATTTGTTCCAATAATTATTTGTTCCACGAAATATTTGTTCCAATTACTATTTATTCCAAAAACTATTTGCTCCACATTTGGAACAAGTAATTTTTGGAACAAATAGTAATTGGAACAATTATTTTGCGGAACAAATAATACAGGCCCTACTAGATCTCTGGTAACACTTTACAGTATTAGATTATATTATTACTATTGCTAGCCCTCAGGTCTAGCCTATATATACATATATATCTTTTTTTTTTTTTTCTTGTCAGGCGCATAGTATAGGGGGACAAGGAAGAAACCTCTACGTGGTGTTCTCTAGTAACGGTGTTTTCGAAACACCGGCTAATTCTTCCAAACCCAGGCGCAACCTATATCTATTTATTATATCTGTAGTTATTGTATAATATTATATAATAATAAAGAAAAACGATTGCAATTTAAAAATAATCTATGGATAATATATGAAAATGATATATGGTTAAATAATTTACAAAAAAAATAAACTACACATGCACAAAAGGTAAACGACTTGAGACGGTCTGGCGCGCCAGCGTCATTTCTTAGCGAACAGACCGATTTCGAGTGAAAACCACATATAAACGGCTTTTAAAAGACGTCAACTACGCGATTCGGGCACGAACGGCACACGATAAGACGAAACGGATGAAGAAAACGAAAAAATCGGCATAAAAGTCTGGCCGGTGGAACTTTTTGCGATCGACACGGCGACTGCTACGAACGGCACACGAATATAAATCGCACACTGGTGACTTCAAGAGATATCGAGCTACACGGATCAAATATTAAAGGAGTGAATAGGTTTTAAAATCGTCGAAAACGGCAAAGACACGAACATTTTCGAAAATATGAGGCACAATTATAAGGAAGATGTGACATTACGGCCGTATAAAAATTGAAAACCGACCGGCCACCGCCGCAACGAATTTACGCGATTGGACGCGCTAAAGAATCGACGGACCGACGGGGTCATAATAATTATATTGAGAAGCGTTACGTATATTATTATGTTTTAATACTTTGAATCATCGACACAGTCGAATTTTTTGTTTTTCGAACGGGGCGTTTTGTGCACAATGTCACACCATCCAGGTGCAGGTGTTCAATTAGTTGGTCTAACAGTTTTAAAAAAATTAATAATCCAATAAATTGCCTATAAAAGTTACAAATCATGTCATAATTATATTATAATGTCAAGAAAATGCTATACTAGATATCCATAAATACTTGATGAAAAACTAATATTATTCTATTTACTGCACTAGACAATGCATCATAATTAATGTTATAGCTTATTTTACTATTGCCTGTCAGCCACTACAGTACACATTGGTGTTCCATTTGTATCAATTGAATCTGACTGTATCGCCAACCATCTTTCTTAATCGTTTTAATATTTTAAATATAAAAAAACCTCAATATTAACAATATTTTTATGTTAATAAGTCACAATAGTATAATATTATATAAGAAAATTAAATAATAATATACAATTTTGAAAATTATACAATACAAAAAGTTTGATGTATTATATTTTATGTTATAGGTTCATATCAACAATTTTTAAAACATATATATAATTTTTTTCATTAACTATTTAATAGGTATTTTTGTCAATAATTAGTAAGTATAATACACCCGGATTTATTAAGCACTATAAATTTTAAAAATAAGATAGTTCTAAGCTCTATAATTTCATCGAAATAATATGCAAAAATATACTTTTTCATAAAAATGTACTAAATACTAAAAAAACAAATAAAAAAAGCGGTATCAACTATAAAATAGTTTAATTAATGCTAATCTTTAAAAATTATTGAAATGTGATATTTAATCTATAATACTGTGATAATAGTGGTATATCTATATTGTTTAATTATATTTTAGATATATGACTGTAGCACATAGTAACATACCTTAAAAATAAGATTACCTATGTCCTAAATATATATTTACATTATTTTTATGTCCATATGTCACAATTTGTATAATAAAATATAAGAAAATTAAACAATAATATACAATTTTTGTCAATAATTAGTAAGTATAATAATCATGTGTATAATATATAAAATACAAATAAAAACAATCCTACTTATATCATAGTTTAACTTAACAAAATCATACTTAAAAATATATATATATTATAGTAGTTGCCATCACAATTAAACTCAACGAACACCTAACAAATAATAAATGACAAAAATTATATAAAGGTTTTAAACATTTTTGATATGTACCTATAACATAATATATAATTTATCAAACTTTTTATATTGTAAAATTTTCAAAATTGTATATTAATATTTAATTTTCTTAAATAATATTATACATAATGTGACTTATTAACATAAAAATTATGTTCATATATAGGTATTCTTATAAAACTTATACATTTAAAAATTTAAAAAAATTATAATTTCCATAATTTTACAAAAATGATATACTAATTATTTTATTTTTTTTACATATATTATATAACTTTATGTTTCGTTCGAAAAGGGAAGGGTAAGCTTTTGGTCGAAGACGGTCTCGCCCAAATTATTATTGTGAAAAATGAAATTTCAGTAAATAATTTTTATATTTTTATTTGTATGATTTTTTTTATATTTTTAGGTAAAAATTATGTGTGGGGTGGGGCCCCATCATGTATAATAGTTGTTGTATTATTGGATGTTAGCATAAAACTGTTTAAAAAAAAAAAAAAAATTGGGCTTTAAAAATAATAAATTTAGATTATTGTTCTGTGCCCATTGCTCCAACAAAATAATAAACTTTACTTTATAATTTATAATTAAATTATAGAACATATAAATTTGAATCTCTTATAAATGTATTCATACTAAGTAGTTATACTTTTTTTTTTAAGAATACATAGTTTATTGTACATACGTTTATATAAACATTAGGTAAATATAAGTCTTATAAATTTAAATTATGAATTACATGTATTTAATATTTTAAAGTTATTTGTACAATTAATAATTATTTAATTATTTAGTAATTTAAACGATTATAATATAATTATTACATGACATTACATACAACGTTTTTGTGTAAAATAAATGGTATAATATTTGATTAAGTTTTGATTATTTTCTTACATAATTATTATTGTAAAAATTCATATTTTTTTTTATCATAGTAAAATGGTTCAAAAATTCAAGTAATAGGGCTTTTTGAAGTGATTTACAGTAAAACTATCTATTATAAAAATTGTAGAGATATTTAAGAGAATTTTTCATAAAATTGAGAGAAGCCATATTTTTGATATCGCATTACAAGTTTTTTTTTTACTTTTTATCGATGAATACATTAAATGATAATAAAAGTAACGAAAATCGAGATTCTTTCGATTTTAGAAAAAATTCTCTTCTACAATTTTTACTATAGGTATTTTTACTCTAAACCATTTCAATAAGCCGTGTTTCTTGAATAACGACACCATGTTTTTATGCATTAATATTCATGGATTCAGGCTTAGACTCTGTCTAAGATATTGATAATATAATATAAAATATTTAATGATTATTTTCAAGAAATTAATGTAGATGTATTTTCAAATATTATTGATAAAAAAAAAAATTTACTTAATTATAAATTACATGAAGCAAAATCTAATCATCTTTAGAACAAATATTTCTGAATTTTGATACAATATTTTTTCTTTCGTGGTTGTTATTATGACCACAACAGTTAACACAAGTTGTGTGTAGTCAAATTTTGATATTTATCCTTTTGCTTTGCACCTGAAACAAGAAAATATGGATATATTAAAATGTATTTGTAAAATCAACAAACTTTAGAAATAAGGCTAAGTATCTATTTGTTTTGGTTTTTTATTGTTTGACTATTATTATAATTATTATTTAAAGGCCTGGCCATAATAAGTAAAATATATATTTGTTTTATGTAAACAAAAGTATATAGTTTATAATTTAACAATAAGATTTTAGTTATGTAAGTTTCAGAAGTGTATTTTATCAGTCAAACCCAAGGGTGGACCGAACAACATCTACCGGGTGGACTATATTTTTTTTGTTAGAAATTTGTAGATGCCTGATAGTGAGAATTAATTTAAATATATGATGACAAAAATGTTTAAAGCATTAACATTAGAAATTAATTACTTCCAAACACCTATGGCTCTGGTTGATGCATATTACCTTGCCTGTGCAAGCGAAGGTGTTAATAGCTAACTTCCAGCACATTATTTGTCCACCAAATAACACCATTGACAAACAAAATGTCTGCATACAGTCCTGTATTGTGCATTTATGTTTGTTTACATATGTTTTTAAATACACTGTAATAATTATTCAATTTTTTCAATTTGTTCCAGTATTTAACCATAAACAATTGAATAAATTAAAATAAATATATTAATTTAATTTAAAAAAAATTGTACAATTATTTAAACAAAATGTCTGGTAATTAAAATTCACAAACAGTTTTAAAACTCTGTGTGTAAATTTAAAGGATTGGACAAGTTATTGACTTATGGACACTAAAATGTTAAAATGTAATGCATCGTACTCGTGATATCATATTCTTCTAATATTTATCATGTTAAACAAACCTTGGAGTCGTGAAGATTTGTAATATTGGAAATACCTTTGGAATCTACTACAGCATTCCATTGGAATAATAATTTTCAACATTTTCTGTGTGGAAATCTCTTTCAAAGTGATAACCTTCCATAATATTTTTCACAGACAATGGTGGTAATGGTATTAACATATTATGGCTAATGTCATATGTATTTCGATGTCCGGTACATATTTCTATCATTCCTATAATAAATGTAAGATTCTTAATTAATATGTATTAATTTAACTATCAAATATATGTAAAAACTTACTAAATTCTTTTACTTTTCTCCTCAGAGCTTGAGAGCTATGAAACCATTTCAGCTCTCTCAAAACCCATAATTTTTTGTGATGTCTAATGTGGCATAATTTCTAACAATTGTTTATTTTAAGTATTGTATGCCCTCACTGTCTATGTAGCTAACAATGCAAATGATATTGAGTAACCCTAAAATACAAACATTTTATAGTTTAAAATTTATATACAATTAGGTACTTCAATATACGTAGACACGAGATTTATGAATAAGTAATAAGAAAAAGATCTTAGAAATAGATTTGTTGGTTTAAGGTAAGAAATGATTATTATATTATAATAGTTGTAAACACGAATATAACTATTTTTAGGTATAACTCACTGTGTTCAATGTTATACCCATTATAACATTTATCTGTTGACACACCCAGTTAAAGAATGGAGCGGCAGCAAATGTACCATCTATCAAAAATGTTAATTCTGTCTTGAGTATACTGAAAAAGAAAACAAAAAAATTGTATACATTTTTTGTAATTTAATGAATTTATAATCTAAGCCTTATACTTAATTATTATAAATACGTGAGCCTTAATTTATGTTAAAATGAAAAGCGTAGGTTTTTTCTCAAGACACGCTTTACATAACTCTCAGGTTTTTAGAGTGGTCTAGTTTCAAATTTTAAAATCAGATAACTGCAAGTGGCATGAGAGATATTCCTGTAAGCCACGTTTTGAGCAAAAAAAACATGTCATGTACAGACCCCTTTTAACAATTCATGGATCCTACTATTGATCATGAATTTTGTTTTGCTTGATTATTAGCAGCTAATGCTTTGAACCAAATGATAATAAAAGCTGTTCAGGGGATATTATATTGTTGAATACTAAAAGAAAAACGACATCGCCTCCGTTTGGCTGGCTATGCAATCGTGTGCATAATATCGCAATTAACCATGAACTCTTGGCATCTACGGCAAGATGCACCAACCAACATTGATTATCGTTGTCGGTCTTTTGCGTGGTACCGCCGATACTGTTAGGCATACACCTTCCCGCATTGGCCTTACCAGTATGCCCTGGACTTGCACAACTGCCGTCCGTACTTTGTAGTAGCCGCCGTATATTACGCGCTCTGGAAGTTGTGAGCAACGAAATTCGTTCGTAGTTGCTGTCCGCTGTTGGCCTTGTTAGATACTCCGCTGCCGTGTACAACGTCCGGTTAAAACGTCGTGTCGACTGCAATTGTCGTTAACGTTATACAATTATTCGTAGTTTGTTGCGCCAGGTCACCGTCAACGAACGCCGGAAGTCCGCCGAGACTTACTCCGGAACACCGTCCGTTGTTGTTAGCCGATATTACAGCACGGCGAACCAAAGTCTTCGGTTCTGTTATCACCGTTGCCAGTTATCGTGTTATCTTGTTATCGCCGGATCGCCGACACTGTAATCAAATAACTACTATAAATGATAATACGAGAAAGTTTTGATAAGTGTAGCAGCGTGTAATCAGGTTTCGGCGCTTACACTTACACGAGTCGCTTCTGACTCTCTGTCGCAACAGGAAGGGACGAATTCCACGAGCTTTTTAGGTGAAGGCAAAATCGTACGCAGCGATTCAATGAGAACGCGTGTGCGTCGGTTAAACAATTTATTACAAGACAAAAGAATACACAGTGTACAAATAAAGTATGAAAACGTAAAAATGAACAATCAAAAAGCGGAACAACGAAATGCGTAGGTTGGTTAGTGGTGAGGTACAGAATGGGATGTCGAGAGAACGTTTCGACACGGTGCGTTACGTCGAAGCGCGGTACGATGAGAGAGCGAGCCTCCAGTAGCCGACGGCGTCGCAGCTACCGGCAGTCGCGTCGTGGGTTGTGTGATCGGAGGGGGTGAGGTCGTCCGACCGACAAGGAATATAAATATAAATTTTAAACTCTTTTACTTTTAAGTATATAATATAAAATAAGCATAAAAAAGGTTTTAAATTAACTGAACAAAAGATACCATTTTTGCCAAGTAAATAATTGCTTCCTTTTTGTTGAATATGAATAAAATGTTTTATTAATAATAAGTAATATTTTTAGACAGTTAGACCGTACATTCGAGTAAAACAAATTTCAAATTGTTCATTTAATAAAAACAAATTTGAATGCAACATGAATATTAAGAATGGTAAATAATAAATAAAACTAAATATAAATGAAATAATTTAATTATTAATTTATTTTTATGCATAGGTTGTAGCTTTTAAAAATTATAAAAAAAAATGCAAGAATTGAATTATTGGGAACATTAGAAATCCTTAAAAAACAAACCATGTGACAATAAACCACCAAAACAAAAGGATTTACAAAATTTGGTGCGTTTTTTCATAATACAAAAAACCACTTCATTCTATTAAGACATTTTTAAATTAAATGAATTTGATTCGATTGAAGACTCAGCTCTTAACAATGAAGGTGCTTGTATTTATTCAGAAGATACATCTTATCTAATTTAAATTATTTATCTTATTATGATAAAGTTATTTATTTTTTATTTTGTTTTTTAATATTTTATGTTATTATGTATAAAATAATATATTGTTAAAAGATTAAAAAAGGTTGAAGTTTAAAAGTAAAAGTGATTTAATGAATTTATTACATACAAATCCATTGATAAATAAAGTTAAAATTGTATATATAATCGTACTTATCTACTTAACTATTTATCAGCATATACCAAAATCAATGTAATAATAAATGAGTAGTTTTACATTTACTTTTTTTTACATTATTTTTCACAACTTTTCGGAAATAACACGTTTAAATTGTAAATAAAGATCAATTTTCTTTCATAAATAAGTGAAATTCAGTATTTTTTACTCTTTAAGATAAATATAAAACATTAAAATGCAGAACTTTAAGAGTTATAAGTCAAAACATAAAAACTTTTCATGAAGAACTGGAATTTTGGCAATAGGTACCATGTTATGACATTTCACCTTTCATTTGTAGCCTCTGTCTTAACATAGAAAATTTCACTTTCAGTAGATAACGTTTACCTCCATAAGTTTAAGAATTATAGTAAATTTACCTGTTATGAAGTTATGACTTTCATCACCTTTTAGAACAGTTAACATTTTTAAATTCGCTTTGACAGCATTTGTAGTTAGGGCGGGGTTGAAAGTAATAAACAGTTGTTCAAATACATCAGGAAAAACAAGAAATCATTTTGTTTTTAGTATTTTTGGCTTTTTTATTGATTTTAAACGGGTGCACAAAGTTCTAAAATTAAATGGCCACTGCCTATCACGTCATAGACTAGACATGACACCAATAGATTATTTTGGTTGAGTATTTGTTAAAAATGTTGATTAAAGCTAAAAACCAATTGGTAATGTTTCAAAACATATGACGTTTTAGTTGTCACAAAATATACAACAATTTAATAAATATATCACATGTAAATTGAAAAATTAATAAACTGTAATAAAATATTTTTACGTATAGGTACTTAATATAACAATTATTTTATCAAGCTTAATTCACAATACTTTCAAATATTGAGTTTATTTTATTGTTGCGCCATTATTAAATTTAAGTTCCCTGTGTGCATAAACATGATTTCAATGCGAAGTATCTTAGATATCTTAGGGATGTATGCAAATATTATCAATAAATATAAATTAAAAAATATATATTATTGATTTGTTTCTGAATGATAATCAACAAGTGGCTCAATTTTTACAACCGACAAATCAACAAGTGGCTCAGTTTTTACAACCGACAAATCAACAAGTGGCTCAATTTGTACAACCGACAAATCAACATCTTGCACACTATTTGATTTTAATGTTGGATTTGAATCAAAAGTTGAATTGTATTGACGTGTGTCATTCATTACTGCAGTATACTCTTTACTAGGACAAATTGGTACTGGCATAGCAGATTTTTTTAGAAATTTGACTGTTACTTCAGAATCCTGTGCCGATGATTTGGTATGAAGTAGGTTTTCAGAGCTGAAATGACTTTCACACACAACACTATGTACAGATAACTTCAAAACCAAATTTGAACTCCATTCATTTACATTTTCCTAAAAAATAAGCAACAAAAATAACAATGAATGAACATCAAAAATTATATTAAAAAAACATTTATGAATGGTTTTAAAAATTACTTTTGTTGCCGCAAATAAGGAAGTATTTTCAACCATTTCAACAGTATTAGTTAAACATCCCTGTATACAACAATAACTTTCGAAATCCTTAATTAATAAAATCAAATAAATAAGGCAATTAGGCAATAGCATAAAAGTTATCTAAATATTTTTGAAAATGTTATTGTTTGGTAAAATATAATTATATCCTAGATAGTTTTTTTCCCCACAAATAATATTTTAGAATTCCAACAAAATAACTTACATTGATATTCTTTATTTAAACATGCAACGTTGTTTATAATTAAACTTCAAATATCAATAAATTAAATTAAATTAATAATTACATTTTATTCTATAATTGTTTGTTGTTTTGAAATAAAGTTTATTGAATACATTTATTTTATTATTTAATATTTATCATTTGAAAGTGTAAGTACATAGGTCCCAGATTTCTGACCCTCCCCTCCCTACACGCCATTGATCAGATTTTTAACTATATTGTTCCTATTTTAGTTTTTTTTTTTTTATTATAACTAAATCGAAATATTTCGGATAATATGAATTATTTTAATTTGTAACGTTAATAAGACAAAAGACAACAAGGGGTGACTAATTTAATGAAGTAGCTCCCCAGACATAGAAATAAGTTCGTTTTGCACCTATTGGCCTCTAAAGCTAATAAAAAAAAAGAAGAATAAAAAAAATAATAATGTGTTATTGTTATAATTAAATATAATATATTATACTTTAAACCTTAGCACAAAGAGTTGAGTCAATATAAACCAATTTGAGATTTTGGTTAGATTCCACATTCTCAACATTATTTGAAGATGGTTTATTTAGATGAACAAGCTGGTTTTTGACTGGTGATTGTTTCGTTACACAATTAAGTCCGCAATTCACAGGTGAACTTGTTGATGGAATATTTATTGCATCTATTTTAACCGTTAAAATTATAAATCATTATTATTTTTTATAAGTTTAAATATATACATTATATTTTATTATATTCATATATACATGGTGATTTTTTAATCATACTCACCCCCATTTTTCCCTTTAATAATACATTTAAAAAGACCATATTTTCAAATTCCTGATATTATTTAATTTCTTATGGAGTGGCCTCTGGTGATGAAAACTTATTTTTTTTTCAAATATAAGACCCCCTTCACTTTTGTACTATAAAATGTTAAACAAATGTTTTTTTGGAAAATGTTGATCTAAATCATAGTTCTTATGAGTAGTTACTAAGTTATTATAATACAGTGATAATCCCGTTTGAAGAACTTCAATTTAACAAAATATTTTTGAGAATCATATCTAATTAGAACCAAATTTTTTTTTTTATTCCCAGTGATACTTCGTAGTATGAAAGTTCACTGTATATATTTTAAGGATAATAATCCAATTAAAAATGGTTTTTGTATAAATATAAACATTATGTAATATTTATTTATTCTAGGATAATTTTTACAAAATATTTATATTGATGGATCAATAATAGTTATTAACTTTTTCAAATTGTCTAGGCCCCATATCTACTAAACCTATTGTCACGGACATAATATCTTTAGTACACAAAGTTATATAACTTGAGAACTACTAGCTTGAATTTTTTATTTAAATACATAAAAATTCTCAAAAATGTATCGGCTTTATAATTAAAAATTAAAAGGAGGGAGGAAGTTCCTATTTTAAAAGTAGAAATGTGTATTGTCACTGGATCATCCTTAAGTGGTACTAAAAATCTAAAGGATTAAAAAATGTGGTCCTCAAGTGTATATATAAATTTCAAAAATCACAAATTTGAATATACAGATAGGGCGAGAGTGCTTAAAAAATAACCCTGTACATTGGTATCTAAAAATATGCCTCACACATTTAAGTATGAATAAAAATAACTATTATAGAGCATTAAGTTTCAATTCATTTTTTTTTTTTTTTTAAAGAAAAAATCTAAGGATTATTACATTTTATAACAAAATACAGCCTTGTACTTACCTAAATTATGTTTAAAAGAACACTAATTAATAATAAAATACAATGAATACAAAATAAAATAATGCATTTATTTCTTACCATTATCCAAAAATATTGATGGAATAGCACCAGGTTTTAATCTGTTTTTTGATCTAGTATTCTTGAAACAATCAGCCAAAAAGTGTGCACTTCAAACTCTCACACTTCTTCCTACTTTTTTGGTAGGATCTACAGCTAATCCGCATTTTTCTATCCACTTTTTTCTCAGTGTGAATTCACTAGGGTATCCAAAGAAACTAAGATTTTTGGAATACCCGTTTAAGCAATTTTTTACTGAACAACGTACTCCATTGCTCAAAGTGTGGTCCTTTAAAATTTAAACATATTATAGTTTATTGCAAATAAATTATGAAACAGCTAGTTATTGACAATATAAAAGTATAAATTAACATATAATATGAGATAAATAAATACTTAAATGTTTTAAGTATATAGCATTTAATAGTGTAGCTTGTATAAAATATAATTTTGTAAAGTTAATATAGTCGTAATAAGCATCTTCTAATTTATTGTTATACTGTTTTCGCGTTATGCTTTTAACTTAGTAGTTTGTTCTTTTTTCTGTTTTAGTGTATTACAGTTTTACTTAATAGTAAATAATAATTTATATATACCTATATTATTCACATAAATGATAGGCAAGATAGGTTATATAAATACTTAAAATTTTTAGTTCAAAATATGGTAGTATCTAGTATGCTAGTGTATTTATTATAATAGTTGTTACTTATAGGTAGGGTTCGGATTTGAAAGCAATATAATCAATAAAAAAAGCCTTTAAAATGTGAAATGGGACAAAAAACGGGATTTGATTAAAAATTAAATATACTAACTAGTTGGTATTAACAAAAAAATGCACAACCATGTACTTAGATAAGCTGTCTTCAGTAAAACGTCGACGGTTTGGGCTTAAAATATTTTTGTACAATGAAAAGGATCTTTACTAAAGCTAGTGTGTTTGTTAATAAATAAAATAAAATAAAATAAAATTTTGCTAAACCATTGCAAGACAATTATTAGATAATTTTGTTAAAAAATTATAAAATTTGTATGGGAGCAGCTGACTGTTTTCTTTTGATACATAATAAGAGTGTTCTTTTGATGTTTTAATTCAATTTTATTTTTATTGTGTCACATATTACTAAGCATTATTTTTTTTATAATTTATCAGATGATGAAATGGATAATAGTGATTAAGATCTAACTTATAGTCCATGTCACATAGAAAATAATACTTATCATGATTAGCAAAAAAAATAATATTGAAGTGAAATCTGCATTTAATTATTGTATTTTAATATAGGGTGGTACTTTAACAATCATATATCTAGATTAAATATAACTTTAAATTATATAACTAAATATCAACTAAATTTGACAATTATAATATTATGTACTTGATAAAAGTTGTAAATTATGAATTATGGCTATATCAATAATACTATTTGAATAAAAAATGAATTTTATGTTAACATTAATGTTAATTTGTTAAATGTATACGATGATGTTGCTAACAGAGTTGTACTGTAAAATAAAAAAGTACATGTTTATTTTATAGTTTATATTATGTTGAAAATATTGTTTTTCTAAAATTAAGTGGGTACCTCTAATAATTAAAGTAATAATTATGTAAAAATTAAAAAATACAGGTAAAAAAATTTAATTATAATATTTCTATTTAACTCAAAAGAAATCTGACAATAACACTTAAATATATTATGATTACCTTACTGGTTGATGACACTGACGCTAAGCTGCCTTCATAGATCATATCCTCATAAAGTGTAGGCAGTTTTATCTGTCTACCTGAACGTCTTGGTGATTCAATATCACTTACATCAGCATATTGTACCTCTCTGTAAAATTCTGAATTTAAGTAATCACTTTCATCATAAGAAGCCAATTTTATAAATCTTTAAATAATTGTAAAACAAAATCTTGTCTATTACTATTTCATTAAATCACCTTAAACGATCTTGTTCCCTCGGGAAAAATGCATTAGTACTAGTTTCAACATCATAACCTTGAGAGGTATTCCTTTATATAAAAAAAAATAAATAATATTAACATTAAAAAATTTAAATATAGGGATCAAGAATCATTATTTAAAGTGAAAACCTTTTTGATCTTAAGATTGAGGAATAGTATTTTTAAATAATTGTAAAAACAAAATCTTGTCTATTACAATTTCATTAACTCACCTGAAACGATTTTGTTCCTTTGGAAAAAACTCATTGTTGCCCATTTCAATATCATTACTTTGAGTACAACTATATAAAAATAAAGATATTATTGAAAATTAAAAATTTTACTAGAGACCAAGAAGCATTACATAGAACAATATTCATCACAATTTTTGACATATGGTTGAGGAATAATAATTTTTTTAAACATAGATTTCTTCCTGTCCTATAGTTTTCCTTTAAAAAATGATCGCTACATATATGATACCAATCGTAATAATGATCAATTCCATACACTTTAAGCCATTCGCTTCTTCTGGATTCATTTTTAGGAAATCTATAATAAAACAAGTATCAATTAATACAATAATTGCAAGTAATTGGGGAATAAATGAAAACAATATGGAAATTTTCTAGGCTAAACTGGTTTAAAATTATCACACATTATCGAGCATTGAGATAATGAACCATGTCTATAAAACACTGCTAAGATCTAAGTTATTTTTTCTCATAACGGTTTGAGGGAATGAATTTCCACAAAACAATAGATACTCACTTATGATAAATTATATCACGACGAGTGCACTCAGAAGAATTACTGCACACTACACACTGCTTCATTTTTAAAACTTGGTGTTACAAATTATCAAAAACTTTAAAATAATTAATACAACCCTGTAGTGATCTCTCACTATCGTTTTATTTTAAAGTGCTCAACGTTGGAAGTTGGACCAGGTTGATCAGAAGGATTTAGGTTGTGGCCAAATGAGACAAAGACACAATGTTAATTTGTAATATTTATTAAAATAAGATTAACTGGTTAAACATAAATAAATGTATTTATAATTTTGAGGACAGCGCGTTAAGTAGCTGCCCGAGAAGTTAGTTAACTCTAATTTAATGCTACGAGAAAAATACTTAGTCTGGCGGCGATGTAGAATGCGCGGATTCTACGACCAGGTAAGTACGACAATGTAGGGAGGTAAACTAATTCTAATTCTAAGACGGACAGAGACCAGTATTTATATGGCTCTCGGTACGTCCTGAGTGTACACGATAGAGATTAGGTGGTGGATTCGCAAATAAGCGAGTCGTCATTTTTGACAGTTGTTTGTGCGTCCAAAAAGGTGTTAATGCTTTTTGGCCTGCTATTAAAGCGTGTGTGTAAAAATATAAATGCATAAGTAAAAAAAACAATATATATAATAGAAATACGACTCGTGCAATAATATTGCAAATGCGAAGGTTATGGTGGCTTGTCGGTGAAATCAAAGAAAAAAAGAAAAAATAAGAAGCGACTCTGTCGGTTTACTACATGCCTCCCCTCGAAGATGGAAGTCCTTGGGCTTCCTCAAATAATACCGTAAGGTTGTAAATTCGCATGGTGGGCCTGTGGGCTATTCCTTGGTGTAAGTGGAAATTCGATTATGTCTTTACTTTGATGCGTAGTCGTTGGTTGATTAGGTTTTTCACTTTCTTCTTGAATATGTTCTGGACGTTTGTTTTTACACTTCTTTGTTATTTTCTTGTTTGTGACTTGTACAATCATTAGTATCATAACCATGATAATAAAGCCCATGATCATGTACAATGCATAGTTAAATAGTTGCTGCAACTCTTGAATTTCTTTGACTTTTGTGTTGACTCGGTTCTGGTTGTCTACTTTCTTTTTTGAGTTTGATACGATGTGTAAGTCGTCCATGTTATTTGTTTTCACATGGTAGTCCTCCATTAAATCGTTAGTCTCTATTCGCGGTGAATATTGGTTTCGATCTATTATTGATTTGGGATTGAAATCTGTATATTCAGATTTGTAATCCACTTTTCCTGGTATCAGTATGTCTCTAGTGGCGTAGCCTTTGCAGGTTTCGTTTAAATGTATAATTCCTACTCCTTTGAGTGTGTGGCTGGTTGATTCCTTATCTTCATCACAGGTAACGAATAGTACGTCGTAATTGGTTACGTAGATCCATTCATTTTTGAACCTTTTCTTATGGAAAATTGTTGTACCAATTTGAACGTGCATCACTTCACAACTGGGTGGAACTTTGGCTGGGTCTTGCAATAGTAGTACCTCGCAAGTAGGTCGTATGTTACGAGGATGTAAAGGATTACCTTCAGGACATAATAGGAAATCTCTAGCGTGTTTACAATGTGTATAGTAATACTCTGTCGGTTTACTACAACCCTAACAAGACCAAATTAACAAGGCAGATATTAAAGTTAGTTTTAACAATAGATATCTGTATTTTATACAGTTGGAACTTAAATGAGAGAACTCGATCGATGAACGTTGCCGCTTGTCAGCTTCGATCACTCGGTCTCGTTATGTAATCGGCACGTCCTGCATTTCGATACTTGTGTTTTGATGAGGAAGTTTTCTCAATATCTCCGAGCACTGTACAAATTACATGAATGAAACTAAGAAAATAGTTTGAGTTGAAAACAAGAGTTTATTATTTATGGAAAAGAAAAGATATCCCGTGTCCTTTTTCACTTGAACTGTATACAATGTCACAATGACGTGTAATGTTTAAAGAGTATACGTCAGCATTCAAAAAAAATATATCATAATATTATCTCAGCTTGGAATAAAGAAAAAATCACATTATCAGTGGCCGCCAAATTTGATTAAATTTGATATCATCTATACGACTATACCGAGTTCGGATGTAGTTCGGGGCGGTCCGGCGCGACTGCGCTGTTCGAGTGTACCAAAGAACACAGCTCACGAGCACTAGATGATACAATCAACTTTGTACAACAAACTATGTACAATGGTTTAGGTATATCATCGTAACACAAATGTCCAAACACCTCACTACCCAACATAGCTGACCATATTATATGCTCAGACTACAACTAGTGTAAGGTCTAGGGATATAACCCGTAAAGTGCAAATCGACAATCCTAATGGCTATCAATAAGTAGATATTATTCTAATATGTTTTTACCACGGCTTTAGATAGGCTTCGATCTAAAGCCGTGGCTCTTATGCATAATAGTTTTATATATTTATACACGGAAAACTGGAATACTCATCAGTTATCAAAATGTGGGTAGAATTAATGTATAATAATAAAAGAAACATGATAAGATTTTGTTATACAACCATTCATGATCACTATCATAGTATTGTGGTCGATACTCGAGAACGCTTATATTAATATGGTTTTCCAAAAAATTAACAATCTCTACGTTGTTATCGTGCCTGTTAGCCATTACCAATGTACGGCTAATATATTTATAGAACATAATAATACTCCAGTATTTATTTATTATTGTATTTTCCGGCTCTCTTCGAAGTTTACGAATTTACTATTAATGAATTTTATTATAAAAAGTATTTAAGATTATTCAAATTCAATATGTGAGATATTCTAAACGAAAACGCAAGAGTTCCCTAACTTGAGTTTCCATCATGCAGGAATCCAGGCTTTAATGGTTTTTAAATAGTAATACAGCACTATAGTAGACAGTGGTCACTATTTATTATAATCATTTAACATTATCTATGGGTATTGGCGTGTGCAAATCATTTCGCATGTTGTGCACAAGCTAAATATATGGATTATATCTACATTGGCCGCCTCAATTCATTTTTTGAAGTTGTTAACCACATAATTGTTTTAGCATACTCAATTCAAAAATGTTCGAAAAAAGTTGCCTAAACTAATATGTAGGTACTGTTCAAAAGAGACGGAAAATAATATTACATATTACTCAATATTACATTTATATCACCTATAAGTTAGGCAATTTATTAGGTTTTCGGTATGTTAGCTTAGTTCTATAGTCACATAATGTTCCCAGCAAGTTAAAAATATTAAAAATGTATTGGAATATCCTTCGTACATTGTACCTACTTAGAACCATTAAAAACCAAAAAACAAAGATACGTTCACAATTTTTTTATAGCCATTATATTATGTCAAATTTTGATGAAATTGTATATATAAAGGAAAAATAACGATTTTTATTTTAAAGATGTTTGAATATTAATATTCAAATATTGTCCGTATGGGACTTTTAAGAAAGTTATAGGTATTTACATTATACATTATTTACGAACCCTTAACGTGGGCATTGTTGGTAAGTCCCCAATAAAAGTAATAAATAGTTTAATTTTAGTAAGGTTATTAATTGATTATAACATATATCATATTTTCATTAATAATAGTATCTAAACGGAAAAGAACACAGCCTGAATTTCTGAAAATTTTGTTGTAACTACAACAACTGTAGCTGAACACGAGGACTCTGATAATGAAACTAATTTAATTGATTACTGGAAAGTACATGCTTACTATCCAATAGGGGAACGAGGTGGCCGAGCGGTCTAAGGCGTCGGTTGCGGCGCTGCCGTCGCCGTTTCGATTCTCGGTCACTGGGCGGCATTTTTCTTCGGGCAAGTCACAGTGTCCGGAGAACAAGTGCCGCTATCCCCCACTCCGGGGCATGGCAGAAACCTACGGGTGCCCCACTAGAAATTCTGCCACAACACACACACGTGTACACGAAAAAAAAAAAAACTATCCAATAATAGACGAGGTTGTAAATAATCTGAAGACAAGATTTTCTGCGGAGAGTTTGAAGTGGGCAATTTCTATTGATCACTTTTTCAATCTGGACTATGAAAAAAGTTCATTTTTTATTCAACAATATAAGGTATGTTAAATGTAAATAAATAAATCAACTTAAGTGAAAACTTATAAAACTAATGTAATCAATAACTGAAGCATGAAAGTACTAACTAACTGTCTTATTACTTTAAGTTGTATTAATAATGTGTTCTAATTAATATAGGATTTACTGAAAGTTGATTTGAATTCACTTCAAGCTGAAATGATGGTTGCCAAAAACTGTATTCAAAACTATAATAATAAACCTGAATAAAAAAATCAAATAAATTAATTCGAAAAAAAATATAACAATTTCAACTTTTCCTATATAAATTTTTAAATTTAGCTCTGACCTTAATTCAATTAACTACACGGATTTATAATATTTATAATTCTAGAAATATTTAAATTGGATAACATATCTCAACGGTTTATGGTTACTCTTACAAACATCAGATTATTTTTAAATTTTATCAATTATTTGTAGAAGGCTCTCTAACTGTTTGATAGTTGTAATAGGATTATTAAATTTGTATTTTCTGTCATATATAAATATAATTGGTACAAAGCTATTAAAAAAATGAATTTTTTTCAGAACTGTTTCAAATTTGTCTTGTTGATAAAAAGTTGTTTCATTTAGTGCACTAATATATATTCTCTTCCAAAATAAACTTGGAAGTTCAACACTTTTAGAAATTTTATAAATAATTCCACAATCTTCCAATTTAAAATCGTCTGTATTGCCATCATCAATTATTATACCTTGTGAGGTATAATATGTACTATAGTCAGAACTTGAATCATATTGTATATCTGATTTTGTGGCTAATGAATAACATTTTGAAATTACTGGAAGCTTTATTTCAGGAAATTTAGATGAATTAGTTTCGTTTGTGAAAGGGGTATGTTTTAAATTTATAACTTTATTGTCAATTAATTCTGGACTAATTACAGAATTAGAAGAAAATTTATCTGGCATTTTTAAGGTTAAAGTTGATTTTGGCTCATATTGTAATGAACTCTTATGTGATATATTATACACAGAACCACTTGAAGTGGATGGAAGACTATGTGTACAACTAAAAGACAAAGAACTACTATTTGTAGTTGTGGGAGGTTTATGTTTGTGTTTTGGTTCTAATGTAAACGATACAGAACTTTTAACAGATGTTTTTGAAGATGAATCTACTGATGGTTTGATTATTTTGGAATTCTCAATTGGAGTGATGGTCAATGAACTGTTGGTTGAAATTCAGGGGCGTCATTTGGGGGGGGGGGGCAGGAGTATGCATTTGCCCGACCCTAGATTTTAAAGTAGCCAAATGGGCCGGTGGCCGGGTATAAAGTAAGTTTAAAAACCACGATAAAAAGATCAGTTATCGACGTCGTGGACCGTGGTAACCAGTATAATGTAATGTAACCATAGATATATACAACAACTAGATAGCCGTCTTCGTACTACAGTAAAGTTGTTGTAGTGACCGATATTGAAGTCGGCCGCCATTTACAAAGCAGGCAATGTTTACATATATTCTTATCATGAGGATACTGATAATGCTATACTTATTATCATTCACCATATTATGAATTTCGAATACTCAATACAGAGATTTGCGACGTCACGGTAGGCCATAAAGTATTACTTTGCAACTTTTGATAGTGTGTTACCGACTTGACTGGTTGAATAAAGTTGCGTACATTTTTTTTAAATGGCAAATAATGTTTTTTACATTATTTGCCATTATGCCTGTCTCATGTTCAGTGCACGGATGTACAAACAGACAGAAACGTGGTTGTTCCAAACATTTTTTTAAGTGAGAACTTTTAGTATTCTATCTGAAAAAAATAGACCTGAATCTGATTATTATTTGTATATTTGATGAATTGTAGGTTTCCTTTAAAAGATCCCAATAAACTACAATTATGGATTGATGCAGTTAAGCGTAAAGGATTTAATCCGAATAATTCTAGTAGAGTATGTAGTGACCATTTTTTACCCTCTGATTTTGTGCCAAGACCTGGAGGAAGTTATAAATTAATGTTAAAAGGTGAATCAGTTCCTTCACTTCTTATGTCTGGAAGTTTGGAACCTCCTAAAAAAATTTGTGATATTAAAACTATTCATGAAACACCACTACAAAGTACCAGTATGACAATTACACCTAATTTAAATCCTACAATTTTGAAATCGCAGGAATCTATTGAAACAGTTGTAATTGATTTATCTGTCACTACTACACCACCAAATGTTAGTTTAACCCCCATCAAAACACCACACTCTATATCTCCTTTATTAAAGACACCTTCAAAATGTATTCAGCACTCTTCTACATTAGTAACACCTGCTAGGAGATTGAACTTTACAAAATCGCCTATAACTCATACTACACCAACTAAAACCAAGCTGAAGAAAAAACTGAAACTGTTACAACAGAGAGTTAGGCGTCAGCGATTGAAGATAAATAGTTAAAACATTTTTTTTCCTAGGTTTGATTTTAACAGTGAATTATTTAAACGGTTGACTTATTTACAACCCTGTAAAGTATTAAGTTCCGAACGCTTGAATACTTTAAGTTCAATCTTTTTGAAGTTCCAAGGATAACAAAACTCTATAACGATGAAACACTTTAAAAAGTGGACGATGAATGGCGTATGCTAGCAGTTGCAGAGCTGAATGAAAATATCAGGAAGATTCTGTATGGAGAAGATTTTTGGGTTGCATTGCTTAATATGGAGTCTGAAGGTGAAAATCCATTTAAAAATGTCGCTAGTTTTATATTAAAAGTTCTGAGCCTACCTCACTCTTCAGTTGATTGCGAGAGGGTGTTTTCAAAAATTAATTTAATTTAAACCAAAGTTAGGAATAAACTAAACACGGAAACAATGAATAGTTTACTTTTAGCAAGTGAACACATGAAACAAAGTACAAGTTGTGTAAAATTTGAACCAACAAAAGCAATGATAAGCTCAATGACCAAACATATTTACGAAAAACAAGGAATTACCAATGAAACAGACATTCAAGGTAATTTAGACATTTTACCAAAAGAAAATATTGGACTATTTTTATGAACTATATAATGTGATACCTAATATAATATAATGTGATATAAATAAACTAATAACATTTTTCTGCATAATATATTTAAATTTTGTTGTTTAATAATTATCATATTTAATTCATTGTTATGCTATTATTTAAATTTGTTGTATTTGTTATATAGTATAAGATGTACCTACTATACATATACATTAAGTTTTGATTTTATTAATATTGTTTATTTTGTTTTAAAAAATATTGATTAGTATTAACTATATTAATATGTATGAAAGTGATCTATAAAAATACAGTTGTTTTTAAAAAGTACAAATATTTCTTTTAAATTAATTTAATTCTATAAAATCTTTACTATTCATAAATATGTGTATGTCTATGTATAAAGTGAGTTCAAATGCATATTTTGATACACAGATGTTATGTTATGTTATGTTATGTTAGGTACCTAACTAAATATATTATAATAAACATACATATTAGTTAGACAAAAGAGTTAGCCAGAATAAATTATAAACATCGTAGATACTTCGATTGACGATTATGTAAAATTGAAATGGCATTTTAAGGTTTATAAATTTGTAATGACTAATGCATTTTTTGGTGAAAAAAAATGTACAGTAATTATACATCTGATACGGAAATTATAATCATTTCTCCCCAACCGTAGGCATTACATATCTGGCAACACTGTGACCAACGAATGTTGAATTTTTCATTTTGAATTTGATTTGACTTAGTGTGTACTGTGTACTGTGTTTGACTAAAAATTAATTTTTTAAGTACCTATTAACGATTGTACACTTTATTATGTCACATAATAAGCCTAAAGGCGGAGCCGAGAAGCGACGTCTCAAGAGAAATTCTGAATTAATAATTGCTGGTAATGATAGTAAACAAAAGAAATTATCTTTTTTTAATATAATGACTCAACAGTCAAAAGTCCCAAAAGTTGAATCAAAAGTATATACAATTTATTGTTATTAAATTTATTTTCTTATTAAACTTGTTTCTTATAAAATATTTTGGTTTAATCATTTGAAAGTTGAATGGAAATAGCTATTAAATATAATTATTTGTTAAATAAATTTCTAATAAAATATAATCAGTTATTTAATTTTGTGTATCCAGGATAAACCTGAACAAGTTTACTCAGTTGAAGAAATTGTGAACACAGAAACAAATTCCAACAAAATTCTAACAACTGTAGATGCAAAAGATAATATAGTACAAAACCATCCACAAGACCTTTCTTCATCGAAAAATGTCAATCCAGCTCAACCCAAATTAACGATGTATCCAACTACTAATGGTCGTCGTTTTAGTATAAAATATTATCAATTATATGAATGGTTGGAATATTCAATTTCCTTAGATGCGCTTTATTGTTTTGTTTGCCGACATTTTGCTGCCAGTATTACTGCACCATGTGAAGTTTTTGGAAAATTAAGTTTTGTTGATTATGGTGCTACCTGTAATAAATGGAAAGATTTTAAAGAAACTCTAAATAAACATGAGAGGAATAAAAGGCACATCATTTCCATGCAACGTTGGATTGATTATAGATTAGTTCAAAATAAAAATGAATTATCTGTATCAAACCAAATAATACATGTTTGACAAAATAATATAAATGAGAATCGTCAACATATATTATTTTTACTCAAAGTAGCTTTATATTTAGCTAAACAAGGGTTACCATTTCGAGGAAATAATGAATCAAGAAATTCCAAAAATAGGGGAAATTTTTTAGAACTTTTGGATGTGTTTTGTGATGCAAATATGAAAGAAAGACTTGCATCAAGGTATGGCCACTACACAATTCCAGAATATCAAAATGACTTAATTTCATCTATAGCTAAATGTACTAGACAAAAAATTTAAAATAAAATTAATCCACTAGGTCTTTTTACAATCATGGCAGATGAAACCAAGGACAAATCTAAAAAAGAACAAATGGTAATTGTTTTACGGTTTTTGGATAGTGATATGAATATTCACGAGAAATCTATTGGTTGCTTTCATATGTTGATTTCTAATGCTGATAGTCTGTCAAAAAAAATTATTGATACAGTTTTGGATAATAAATTAGATTTAAAAAATTGTGTGGCTCAATGTTATGATGGTGCTAACGTTATGAGTGGTATCCACTCAGGTGTTCAAGAACGAATACTTAATGTTGTACCACACGACATTTATATCCACTGTTATGCACATAGGCTAAATTTGTGTTTGGTTCATACATTACAAAACATTCCTTATATAGTCAATTTTTTCAATACTTTGCAAGATCTCTATAAATTTTTTATGAATGGACAAACTAGGTATGAGTTATTTGTTAAAGCACAACAGGCAAAAGGATTACCCGTATTACACCTAGAAAGATTAGTTGAAACTAGATGGGCTTACTGGTTTGGATCAATTAGTAAAATAAATTTGCGGTATACAGAAATTATTGAAGTACTTACTATACTTAGCGAAAATGATGACCAAAAGGCAAGAGCGCTAGGAATTTTAAAAGAAATGAATACACTGTCATTTATTAAAATATCACATGCTATGGAATCACTTCTTAGTGCCATTCACTGTACATCAAAGGCCCTCCAAGACTGTTCTATTATTTTACCAGTCGCCATTGATTTAATTAAATCTACAAAACGACAGTTTTATAATATGCGCAATGATGAATTTTGGGATGATGTTACAAAAAAAGCAAAAACTATTGCTGTTAAAAATGGTATCAACATAAATAAAAAAAAGAATCCAAGAAAGACATGTTTGAATAAGAATCTATTAGAATTTTATGTTGAAACTACGGTTGGTCAAAGTAATAAGAACAAAACTTCAAAGTTGAGTAAAGACTTGAAAATTATTTTTTTTTCAGCAGTTGACAGGTATGTACCTACAACTAAAATAATCTAAAACTTCAAGTATTGAATTTGTTTATATACCTATACAGAGTGTTCCAAATTTCATGTGACAGCAGATTTCAGCATGATCTACTTAAATTAGAAAAAAATGACCAATGTGAAAACCTCTTTGAATCATATACTCTAAACTAATTTGATATTAATTATTTTTTTTTTTTAATTAAAAAGGGTAGATTTTAGGGGTAACTTTTAAAATTCAAATGGGAACCTATATTTTTGAAATATGATTCATATAGGATTTTTTTTTTAAAGAATTTTGACGTATCATTCATAATTATGGGTTGATAATTAAAGAAGTTATTTACATTCCAATTTTGTATTTAATTTGTAAAAATGCCTTCAATGAATAATAATAATAATAATATACTTAGTGCTTCTGTTATCCGCCGATTCATTGATGTACCTACAACCTTAATAATCTGTACGCTATCTAACTACCAATTTATTAGTAATAAAACGTGTATTTGGTATCTTAATTTCATTTTATATTACAAAGGTCAAATCACATTATTCTACTGATAATAAAAAAAAAAACAACGCATTAGATAATAATATACCGTATAGTGTATACATACTATGTATATTGAATATTGTATTATTTATAAATTTATAATCAATGCTATGGAACGGGTTTTGTCTCCTCAATAATCTTACATAACATTTACTATTTATAATATAAAATTGAAATAAATATCATTCAGTTGACAAATAGGCAATAGCTTATTACCTACACAAAATTGTTGTATAAATGTTATCATACAGCATACAATTGTTTAAAATGTATACAAATAGGTTAGGTAGCTATCTGTATTTTTGACTAATGTAGGTGCCTGTTCATATTTTTAAATTTATATGTACTACTGTATAATAAATAATAACCAAGGCTAGGAACTTCAAAATATGCGGTGAAAATTTGGAAAATATGCAAAAATATGCAATTTATTAATAAAATACTTTTACATACAAAATTTAAAAATTTAAATTAGGTATCTGAAAAAAAAATTAACACTGTAAACGTATGTATTACATTACCTACGATTATACAATTTATTTATATCATGGTACAAAATATTAATCCAGTGGTAAATTTGAAGAAAAATAAATACCAACCGGTCAGCGATCACTATTACAAGTTCTCAGTACTATAGAGATTATAATATTATTTTTGGGAGCAATAGTAATAGCTGTTGATGAATTCATTTATTTTGTCAAACTATATTATGTATAAAAGTATAAATTTCTAAAAAAAAAATTGTTTACATTAAATCTATGATATTATATGCATATAATTTATGTTCTTAAACCTAAAATATGCGAATTTGTACAAAAATCACCAAATATTCAAAATTATGCAATAAACATTTTTGTATTTGTAATATACGTACTATGAATCAAATTTGTATCGAATCAGATTTTCAATATGCACTTTCTAAACAAATATGCTTAAAGTTCCGAGCCTTGGTAATAACATACTTACATACCTATACTTTCATATTTTGTTTGAATCAACTTAATATTAGATATAACATTTCTAAACACTGCAAAATGACAACATTCATTTCAAAAACTTGTGTGATTAAACCTCGCGTTCAACATAATGCTGAATGATGCATATAAAATCAAACAGATTTTGAAAGAACATCACCTTTTCACAACATAAAGATATGATCAATCCAATATTAAATTATTATAACTAGGGCTTGGATGTTGTTACATTAATTAAAAATTATTTAAGACTAAAGGTTATGGCTAGACTTAGAGACTTAAAAGCTTTAAACACAAACATATACGCATAAAAATATGTGCAAATATGTATGCACTCGAAAAAGACAATTTTGAATGAATTTATTATAAATGTATTTAATTATTATTAATGTATTATCGAGTTTTCGAGTTATACCTTTTTTAAATAATTGTACCTATTGCTCTAATGCTTATTAGCAAAAAAAAAAAACAATAGGCTGATATGAGTGGTAAACATATGTGTCATGGAGCGCATGTCATCATCACATGGAAGCGACATGGAAGTCACACAATATTTACACAACAATGGTAAAATACATCACATTTGTGTAAGTAATTTAATTTTCAAACTAAATTTTTATGAAGTTTTTTGTGCTCTAATAAGTAAAAACCTTATAACCTTATTAATAAATTATAACAACATCCAACATCCAAGTCCCAATCACGACATCAAACATTACCATCAAGTATTTTAAATATGTCAATTGCATCAGTAAAAAATTATTGTAATATATTCTTAGTGGCGAATAAGGTTAGGTTTTAGACTAATATTGAAAATTTTTTTAGAAGCATTTTCCGTCTGGATTTAGGGCAATTTTAAAACTTTTAATTTAATATTAAAAAATGTATAGATTTGAAATGTGTACAATTTTGATAAGAAAGGATCAACATTCACTGATATAAAGACAAATAATTGTTGAACCATTTAGTAAATTTTAGTATATTAAAATTAGCAAGGAATCAAGATATGCATGATAAAATGAATTTTAAAGCAAATTAATTATTTTCGAAAGACTATCCATTTTAAAACTTAATTTAGTATCAATAAATGTAAATATATTTGAAATGTGTACAATTTTGATATGTAATGATCAATATTTACTAATAAAATGTTACATTATTGTTTTTAGTAAATTTTATTATAATAAAATGATTGAGCTATCAAGCTATGTATGGTAAACTAAATTTAAAAGCAAACTCATTATTCGTTAATATCTAATATAGGTAGGTATCTAAAGAAATGCAGTTTATAAAAGTTAGTAGTTTAATAAATGCCTAATGAAAACATACTTCCCAATTTAAACTTAGTGAACATTATTCGTACAAGAATTTCAATTGATTTGTGCAAATAACCTTGTAAAATATAACTACAATCTATACCGAAGTCTTTAAAAAGTTATATCAATATGACAATATAGGTACCAACTAATTGTTTAAAACACTCGCAATACTTTTATTTGCCATAAGTTATATACTGTCAATACAATATGATTATGATTGCCATTTTAAACTTGCAGAATTTTAGTCCATGACAGAGGTTTAAATTATGTAAATCGTCTTCTAAATTGTATTGGTTTCTATATTTAATACACTATTAAATGCGACCAATGTTTAAACAAA
>JANEHU010004561.1:0-18969 GCA_027563435.1 Nasonovia ribisnigri | reverse complement strand
TTGAAAATTATTTTTTTTTCAGCAGTTGACAGGTATGTACCTACAACTAAAATAATCTAAAACTTCAAGTATTGAATTTGTTTATATACCTATACAGAGTGTTCCAAATTTCATGTGACAGCAGATTTCAGCATGATCTACTTAAATTAGAAAAAAATGACCAATGTGAAAACCTCTTTGAATCATATACTCTAAACTAATTTGATATTAATTATTTTTTTTTTTTAATTAAAAAGGGTAGATTTTAGGGGTAACTTTTAAAATTCAAATGGGAACCTATATTTTTGAAATATGATTCATATAGGATTTTTTTTTTTAAAGAATTTTGACGTATCATTCATAATTATGGGTTGATAATTAAAGAAGTTATTTACATTCCAATTTTGTATTTAATTTGTAAAAATGCCTTCAATGAATAATAATAATAATAATATACTTAGTGCTTCTGTTATCCGCCGATTCATTGATGTACCTACAACCTTAATAATCTGTACGCTATCTAACTACCAATTTATTAGTAATAAAACGTGTATTTGGTATCTTAATTTCATTTTATATTACAAAGGTCAAATCACATTATTCTACTGATAATAAAAAAAAAAACAACGCATTAGATAATAATATACCGTATAGTGTATACATACTATGTATATTGAATATTGTATTATTTATAAATTTATAATCAATGCTATGGAACGGGTTTTGTTTTTGTCTCCTCAATAATCTTACATAACATTTACTATTTATAATATAAAATTGAAATAAATATCATTCAGTTGACAAATAGGCAATAGCTTATTACCTACACAAAATTGTTGTATAAATGTTATCATACAGCATACAATTGTTTAAAATGTATACAAATAGGTTAGGTAGCTATCTGTATTTTTGACTAATGTAGGTGCCTGTTCATATTTTTAAATTTATATGTACTACTGTATAATAAATAATAACCAAGGCTAGGAACTTCAAAATATGCGGTGAAAATTTGGAAAATATGCAAAAATATGCAATTTATTAATAAAATACTTTTACATACAAAATTTAAAAATTTAAATTAGGTAGGTATCTGAAAAAAAAATTAACACTGTACACGTATGTATTACATTACCTACGATTATACAATTTATTTATATCATGGTACAAAATATTAATCCAGTGGTAAATTTGAAGAAAAATAAATACCAACCGGTCAGCGATCACTATTACAAGTTCTCAGTACTATAGAGATTATAATATTATTTTTGGGAGCAATAGTAATAGCTGTTGATGAATTCATTTATTTTGTCAAACTATATTATGTATAAAAGTATAAATTTCTAAAAAAAAAATTGTTTACATTAAATCTATGATATTATATGCATATAATTTATGTTCTTAAACCTAAAATATGCGAATTTGTACAAAAATCACCAAATATTCAAAATTATGCAATAAACATTTTTGTATTTGTAATATACGTACTATGAATCAAATTTGTATCGAATCAGATTTTCAATATGCACTTTCTAAACAAATATGCTTAAAGTTCCGAGCCTTGGTAATAACATACTTACATACCTATACTTTCATATTTTGTTTGAATCAACTTAATATTAGATATAACATTTCTAAACACTGCAAAATGACAACATTCATTTCAAAAACTTGTGTGATTAAACCTCGCGTTCAACATAATGCTGAATGATGCATATAAAATCAAACAGATTTTGAAAGAACATCACCTTTTCACAACATAAAGATATGATCAATCCAATATTAAATTATTATAACTAGGGCTTGGATGTTGTTACATTAATTAAAAATTATTTAAGACTAAAGGTTATGGCTAGACTTAGAGACTTAAAAGCTTTAAACACAAACATATACGCATAAAAATATGTGCAAATATGTATGCACTCGAAAAAGACAATTTTGAATGAATTTATTATAAATGTATTTAATTATTATTAATGTATTATCGAGTTTTCGAGTTATACCTTTTTTAAATAATTGTACCTATTGCTCTAATGCTTATTAGCAAAAAAAAAAAACAATAGGCTGATATGAGTGGTAAACATATGTGTCATGGAGCGCATGTCATCATCACATGGAAGCGACATGGAAGTCACACAATATTTACACAACAATGGTAAAATACATCACATTTGTGTAAGTAATTTAATTTTCAAACTAAATTTTTATGAAGTTTTTTGTGCTCTAATAAGTAAAAACCTTATAACCTTATTAATAAATTATAACAACATCCAAGTCCCAATCACGACATCAAACATTACCATCAAGTATTTTAAATATGTCAATTGCATCAGTAAAAAATTATTGTAATATATTCTTAGTGGCGAATAAGGTTAGGTTTTAGACTAATATTGAAAATTTTTTTAGAAGCATTTTCCGTCTGGATTTAGGGCAATTTTAAAACTTTTAATTTAATATTAAAAAATGTATAGATTTGAAATGTGTACAATTTTGATAAGAAAGGATCAACATTCACTGATATAAAGACAAATAATTGTTGAACCATTTAGTAAATTTTAGTATATTAAAATTAGCAAGGAATCAAGATATGCATGATAAAATTAATTTTAAAGCAAATTAATTATTTCCGAAAGACTATCCATTTTAAAACTTAATTTAGTATCAATAAATGTAAATATATTTGAAATGTGTACAATTTTGATATGTAATGATTAATATTTACTAATAAAATGTTACATTATTGTTTTTAGTAAATTTTATTATAATAAAATGATTGAGCTATCAAGCTATGTATGGTAAACTAAATTTAAAAGCAAACTCATTATTCGTTAATATCTAATATAGGTAGGTATCTAAAGAAATGCAGTTTATAAAAGTTAGTAGTTTAATAAATGCCTAATGAAAACATACTTCCCAATTTAAACTTAGTGAACATTATTCGTACAAGAATTTCAATTGATTTGTGCAAATAACCTTGTAAAATATAACTACAATCTATACCGAAGTCTTTAAAAAGTTATATCAATATGACAATATAGGTACCAACTAATTGTTTAAAACACTCGCAATACTTTTATTTGCCATAAGTTATATACTGTCAATACAATATGATTATGATTGCCATTTTAAACTTGCAGAATTTTAGTCCATGACAGAGGTTTAAATTATGTAAATCGTCTTCTAAATTGTATTGGTTTCTATATTTAATACACTATTAAATGCGACCAATGTTTAAACAAATTAGTAGAAAATAATTATAAGGCATTCATAAGCACTCAAAATGGTTGCTTTTGTATGAATAACCTTGTAAAATATTACTGCATTAAAGTTTAAGTCAAAAAGTTATAAATTCTACAATTTTATTAACACAAACCAACAAAAAACCATACAATATGCAAATATTTATTAAGTAAATTATTGCTCATGAGTCATGAGTCATGAGTCAGGAATTAAAGTAAAATAATATTAAATATATTAGCAAATCTAGATATTTAGGTACTGAAATATGCTGAATTGTTCCACTTTATAGTAAAAATACATATATCATCAGACATCACAATGACACAATAATATGAATAATATGAAGAATATAATTTCATAAAAAAAATGATGTCACGTTTGAATTCTTAGGAATAATGACTTTTAGAGAAATTAAACATTGCTTTTTCATAATAATTTACCATACATAACATTAAACTTTTTAAAGAAAATTAATAATATCCAATAAAATGTTTAGTTTAAATTTATGGGCCAAATAAAAATGAAATAAATAAAGAATACACATAGAATTGTGATGAAAAAGCGAATTTGAAATTCAAAATCCTAGATAGGTATAAATGAACAATGTCTTTTAGAGAAATTGAAGAATATTTGAGAATAATGATAACTATGGAATTTAAAAATTATCTTATTCAAAATGGTTCAACTTGTCTACATTACAAGAATCTTAAAAATATTTTAATTGTTTAGAAATAATTACTCATGAGTCACGAGTCAGGAATTAAAGTAAAATAATGTTAAATAGGTATATTAGAAAATCTAGATACTTATAAATAAATAAAAATTACACATTGAATTGTGATGAATATGGTTATTTCAAATTTGAAATCTTAGATAAGTACAAAATGTACAATGTAATGATTATAGATTAATAAATGTATAATAAGTACATCTTAGTGGCCATTAAAAATCTAACAAGGTATAATCTACATTTCAAGAATTTAAGAAAAATGTTAATTCTTTAAATTTAAAATTTCCTTATCATAAGATTAATAGTTGAAGTTTAAAGAATTATTGGTCTCAAAACCTCCAATAAATATTAGAGTTAAATCAATCTCTTATCTAATGATATAAAAATGTATATTGTTTAATGTAAAGGTAATCAATAAATTTATTAACATTACCAGTCAGAATATAAAACTGGATTAAGCATTCTATATTCACATACCAACTACCGATATAATTAAATATGATTATTGTATTCAGTGGCATATTTTGTAATTTGGTACCTTTTTCGGCCAGAACATAAAGGATTTATAGTAGGTACTGTAAGATTACAGGTCATGAATGAAAGAAATTTATCAACCAGAGAAAAAACAAAAATACAATAATAGGTACATACTATTAAGTCTTCGATATGTATCTTGCATTAGTATATTGTTATACTATCATAATTAAATATGACATTGAAGGTATTAACAAATTGATAAATAATTAAACTATAGGTAGGTGAATAACATTCTCAAATTTTAAACAATGATGGTAATGAATAAAAATATAATTTTAACAAGAAAAATAAAGTACCTTTTAAGTGTAAATAGATAAATATACCAAATTATCGAAATTACATATTCTGATGTCAGTTTAAAACGAATGCAAACATTTCCAAACAATAACAAGTAGTTAAGAAAAATTCAAACGCACTAACTACCATGACTTATAAAAACAGCTACATTGAAATAATGAATTAATTCATAATATCTATTTTAATTTAATTTAATTTAACTTTTAAGTTTAAGCATTTGTCGAGGTTTTAACTGTCATATAAAAATTATAAAGTAAGAAGTGACAAGCGTTATCAATTATCATAGAGGTAGCACAAGCTGGTTTATAGACCTAACCTTTGATTTTTGGTAAACATTAAATAATTTTAAGGTTATAAAATATAATATCTTATACCTATCATTGATAAAATTATTTGATAGTACAAAACACTATTATCATGGTCTTGATTACACACTCAACGGAAGCACTTTAAGTATTTTTCACTGTTGACATTTTATAAATTTACACAAATATTCAGATGTACATAGCTCCTTCAATTATTAACACATTAATGTAAAGTACCCGTAAAATTCATAGAAAATTAAACTGCACAAAAATCATATTTCAAAAATATAGGTTCCCATTTGAATTTTAAAAGTTGACCCTCGAACCCCCCTACAATAATTAATAAAAAAATTATTTAATATCAAATTATTTTAGATTATATGATTCAAAAAGGTTTTCACATAGGTCATTTTCCCCTAATTTAAATATATCATGGTGAAATCTGCTGTCACATGAAATTTGTGTAGATTTGTTAATGAATTAGATAAACGCTTCAATGATACAAATAACAGCATTATTTTAACTAGCAACATTTTCCTTTCCTCCAGCCCTGAATATTTTAATTTTAAATGTCCATTCCTTGATGAATTTTTACAAAATTACAAGCACTTTAATATTAACACACTATCAAACTAAAAGCTGAATTTCTGAGTGCTAGAGAATTACTTTTGGGTGATTCAAATACCAAACATGATCTATATTCCATTTCAAAAATATTACTCCAATAACCTCAATGTTACTATGAAACATTAAAAATAATAACCATTCTTATGACCTTACCAGTTTCCACCGCTTCTAATGAACACTTTTTTTCATCACTTAAGCAAATTAAATCATATTTAAGATTAACTATGGGTGATGATTGTCTCAATTATTTATTGGTTGTTGCTGTTGAAAGTGATGAGGCCTCAACAATTAATTTAGATGAAGCACTTCACATTTTTGCTAGTATGAAGAATCGTCGCTACCCACTTATAAGCTAAGCAATGCACAACTATAATGCTTTTAGAAATAGTTATTTCTTTAAATTGTAGTAGTAATAAAGAACAAAGAAATATTTTAGTCTTTAATTCCTTTTTTTTATTATTTGCTTATGCTTATTGCTTTTTTAAATTTAAGTATTATAATTTTTTTATGTTATAATTCAAATAAGGTATACTTAGTGAAACAGTGCCACAGTTGTGGTACTTTAATGCATATTTTATTGGGAAACTATTATTAATATTATACAAATATAAATAATTATTTGGTTTTCAGAGTAAACTACCTACATTGAAGATTTTAATAATATGTTGATGTGAGTTAAGATTAGGTATTTATGTTTTAATAAGTAGTATGTTAACAAAAGCGGCTACAGTTTGTGTTATATAAATTATAAAGTATAAAAATAATAATTGAAATAAAAATTGGGCTAGCTAGCGAGCGGAGCGATCGCCTTTTTTTTATATATAATTAAAAGTGTTAAAGTTATAGGGCCAGTCATTATTATGCCCTACCTTATCAAATATTGAAATGACGCCCCTGTTGAAATTTTCTTAATTTGTTGTATATGATCTGCTTCAACTGGTGGAAAATCATCAAATGACTTGTAAGTAGATGTAGAACACTCATCTGTATTACCTGAAAGATTATTAATTTACAGTATTTGATTGTAATGTTGGATTTAAATGATAAGTTAAAATGTATTTTAGCAAGAATATTTTACATGCCTGGTACAATGTAGCTAGCATTAGATGCTGATTGCATACCATTAATTGGTATTGGCAAAGCAGAATGTCTTAATGATTTTAGTATTTTTTTTAAACCATTTACCAATAATTCTGGATAAAGCATGTCTTCCTGTCTTAAGTGTTGTTCACACACAATATTGTTTACAGTCAACTGAAAACCTAATGCTGAACTCCACTCATCTACACATTCCTATAAAATAAGCAATACAAATTTCAGTGAACGGACATCAACATTTATTTTAAAACCATATCTATGAATGATTATAATAATTATTATTGATGGTGCGAAACAGAAAATACTTCAACCTCCTCAAAATATGTATTAGTTTTGCATCCTGGTACAACACAATGGGCCCAAAAATCCTAAATTAATAAAATTATATTTATTAAATTTATTATGTATATATAAATGTAATGTAATACTAAAATTTTTAATCTTTAATCTAAAATAACTAAGACTAATTCTTACGTGTACCATAGTACACGATTATACTTTCAACACTGATATACTAAAAAGTAGTTTGAACTTTTTTTATATAAATACTTAAA
Organism: Nasonovia ribisnigri; assembly: GCA_027563435.1. Lineage (NCBI taxonomy): Eukaryota > Metazoa > Arthropoda > Insecta > Hemiptera > Aphididae > Nasonovia > Nasonovia ribisnigri. The sequence continues at coordinate 11,605 of JANEHU010004561.1, read as the reverse complement.
ACAAATTCTATGTTCAGTTAAAAAACTTGAAAATTGAATACAAGTTCCTCATAAGTTGTTCTTTCCATACGCACATTTTTTTTTTTATTTCATAGTCATTTAAAATTTGACACATTTTACCATACTGAAACAAATTTAAAAACAATGGGAAGTTGCTCTGCTGTATATGTTGAGTGTTCCTCCTTATTGAGTAAATACCTTTAATGTATGAGTTAAATTTCAATTCAATGATAAATCATTAGGAGATAGTCAGTCCTCTTAAATTAATTAGTAATTTAGTTTTGTTATTAATAATACGGTAGACGTGATAAATTATGGTAGGCAAAAGTTATAGAAAAGTAATCTAAATATTATTTTGAATAAGTTATTGTGGTAATATAATACAATTATATCTCAGGCCACTACCACTATTATTAATGTAATAATAATTTTGAATTTCAACAAAATAACTTAAATTGCTAAAATTTTGTTAATATTTAAACTTCAAATAACTATAAATAAAATTGTTTATTTACTGATCGATTATTGGGATTTAGCAAGATCTTCTTCTGAGGAACCTTGTACTAAATGTTCGAGTATTAGCTATAAAATTTGAATATTAAATAAACTTAATTAATAATATTATCTACAAATTAAATATTAATTTTTGTGATTTAGACAAATTGTGTCAACATTTTAACTTAATACGCTAAAAATAAAATGCTATTAGAACAATTTCTGAGGGTTCTTGTAATAAATTTAACTCAATTCTATATTTTAACAATTTAAATAAAAACAAATTCATTTTAAAATCAATATATCCATCGCTCTGCTAAAAATCTAACAATATCTAATGCACAACAGATTATAAAATATATTGTTCCCGTTAAAGTTTTAATTAATTTTAAACAAAAACAAAATATTTCTGATAAGAAACATTATTTTTTGTTTCAAGGTAATAAGACAAAATACAACTGTGGTTAGACCACAAAATAAAGTAGCCTAAGATAGAGTGAAATGGAAGGAAGTTTGTTTTGCAGCTATGGGCCTCAAACAGTTAATATAAGCTAATAAAAGAAAATTTGAAAATGTGTTATTCTTATAAATAAATATAATATATTATGCTTTAAACCTTAGCATAACGAGTAGTTGAGTCCATATAAACCAATAGAGGAGTTTGGTTAGATTCCATATCCGCAAAATAATTTGAAGATGAATAAGACGGTTCATTTAGATGAACAAGCCGTTTTTTGACTGTTGATTGTTTCTTTACATGATTAAGACCACTATTGACAGGTGAACTTGTTGAGTGAATATTTCTCGCATCAATAACATTATCTGTTGACATTATACATCATAATGGATTGTTAAATATTATTTAATTTAATAAAAAAAAAAAAACCTTGTACATACCTAAATAATAATATTTATAGAATGCTAATTAATAATTTTAATAGTTAATACAAAATAAAATAACAAATTATTCATTTATTTCTTACCATTGTCTAAAAATAATGATGGTACTACACCATGTCTAAGTATATTCTTTTTTTTAGTATTGGTGAAACAATCGTTTTCAAAATGAGCACTACATATTCTGTAATGACATAATGCTTCATCAGTAGGATCTACTGATAACCCACATTTTTCTATCCATTTTTTCTCTGTTTGAAATTTCTGGGGTAGCCGAAGAAACTTAGATCCTTTGAGTGCCTGTCGATACATTTGTTAACGGAGCAGAGAACTCCATTTCCCAAAGTGTGTTTCTTTAAAATTTAAATATATAATTCATTTAAACAAAAACATTAAAAATATTAGGAGCAGCTAGGGTTTGTTGACAATTACAAAGTACAAATTAAAATATAATACGAGGTAAAAATATTTTAGCAATATAACATTCAATAATCTAGTTTGTGTAGAGTCTATATATTTGGGATTGTCTATAGATTATAAAAACATAATATTTTGTGTAGAAACTAGAGTCTAATGGTTCATAACATTTTATCTCATTACCATCGGTACTTATATTCACTAAATACCTATTCATAAGAATGGTTGTTTGAATTCAAACAGCTCATTACGCGGGACCGCGTCATGGTGACATTGATTGCTGTTCCAATTATAAATCCAGCAACCTAACCTTGGCTGCTTAAAAATGTATTTTAGAGAAATGCATATAAATGAGACTTACCAAATTAATCACTAAACATAACTTTTTTGGTAATCATCAATTTTGCTTTAGGAATGGTATATTCAATGATGCACTCTACTATTCAACCTAATTTATTTATGATAAGTTTGATATAAAAAAAAAGTATTTAACTTGGTTATTGAATACTATGTATTGAACGCACTTCAAAAACTCTTTTAATCTAATTAATCAAATTTATATCAAAAATAAGAATATATGATACATCTAGTGATTAATTAATGATTTTTAAATAAAAAATAGTTCTCTAATGATTTTAATAAGATTGTTCTGTATAAAAATTCATGTTTAAGAAGCAAAAATATTGTACCTACTTGTCCAATAAAAATAAAAATGGTAATCGGTCAAAATATCCAAGGACAAAATATCCACGGACAAAATATCCAAACCAAAATATCCAAGGACAAAATATCCAACGGTCAAAATATCCAACGGTCAAAATATCCAAATCTTGAAATGACAAATATTAATAATATACGACAATACTAAAAAATATGTATTATTAATAATTTTTTTTTTTTTATTAGCTATCGGTATAAATCATTATAGCTCAACAATTACAATTTTATTAATAAATTTATATTGTGATGTTTATATACATATGTACTATAATATATAACATATAATACTAACATATAATAATAATTGTATTTTAACCTGGAAATTTCACGTACCTACCTAGCTTATCGTTTAAATTATCGACAAGATTAGTGTGGGATTATTATTTATTAGATTTTGTTATATCGTACCTATAGTAGTATTAGTATACTACATTACTATCTTTATTTAGTGTCCGGTTTTCAAACTCCGACAAATTACAGTTATCGTTACGTATAAATCTATCATAAGTTATCAACTGTTATTGGAGAAGATGTACAAATCCAAGGATGCTTTTTCCATCTCTGTCAAAGTACACACAGAAAAATACAACAGTTAGGTCTTGAACAATTGTACAGGTCAAATGAAGAGTTTGCCCATTTTTGTGGCATGTTAGACAGCCTGGCGTTTTTACCAATAAATGATATTAATACAGGTAACTAGATAAAACTTAAAATATCATTGTATTAGAAAAACGGTTCTGAGCGAAGACATTGTGTGTATATAAAATATAACGATATACTCTAAAAGTTTCATATACCAACAAATAATATCTTAAAATTATAACAAAAAAACCAATATCGTAATTTAATTTTGTGCAAAGTAGTATGTAGATACACTTTAACATAGTACTTTAAAAAATTAAAACTTCAAATGTCTATAAATAGCTTGTTTTTTTCAAGGCTTAACCTATTTAAAAAGTGTCATGCCTGAAGAAGCTACAGATTTGGTCGAGTATTTTGAGCGCACATATATAGGGGCGTATAGAAGAGTTGGGAACGGGCAATCGGAGACACGAATAAAATTGCGAAAAACATCTCCTAATTTTCCACCATCTGTCTGGAATGTAAGAGACGCAACATTAAACAACGGAGATCGGACTAACAATATATGTGAGGGATGGAATAATCGGTTTTCAAACTTAGTAAGTACATTTTTATTATTAGGTATTAAAATTCAATTATTCAATATAATTTATTTAATATTTATTTAGGTGAATCACAAGCATCCGACAATTTGGACATTGATTACAAAGATGAGGCATGAAAATGCAGCAGACGAAACTAAAGTCGCACAGCGTCAACTGGGTACCATTGGACCAACGAAAAAAAAAATGAAACATAATAACATATTAAAAAATATTTGCCAAGAATATGATGATGGTAGTAGAAACATTGAAAATTTTTTGAACGCTATTTCTTATTTTATTAGAAAATAGTGTAGGTATAGTGATTTTTTAGATAAAATTATTTTGCGATATTATTACTATACCGTAATAATAACGTAATTTATATATTATATAATACATTTATACTTATATTATTATTATATATTATATTTTTATAATTAAATAATTTGGTATTTGAACTTTTTGATTAGTAAGTACTTAAAGTTTAATCTACTTATTCACGGAAAAACTGATACATTTGGATATTTTGTCCATGGATATTTTGACCGTTAGATATTTTGTCCTTGGATATTTTGGTTTGGATATTTTATCCGTGGATATTTTGTCCTTGGATATTTTGTCCTAGAATCATAAAAATTGATATACTCTACTCACCAAAACTTATATAATATGATCAGCCCGGCATTCTCAATTTCAAAACTAATTATATACTGAATGTTAATAAAATTATGTTTAGATATAAGAATAGTACTGTTACTTCTTTCCATAATTGTAATAAAGAGTAATATTAATATAGTACTGTTTTTAATAAGTATTTTTTTGAATTTAGAATACATGTAAATTCTATCAATAATGTTATAGAATTAAAAAATCCTTTGTTTCCAAAAATAAAAATTTCGCTATACTTTTCTATTTTAGATTATGTAATTTACATTACAAATTTATTTTATTGGTGTATTTGACGACAGAGAGTGCCTGAAGGATAGCCCTCTCCCTAAATCTGCGAATTTTTAATATAACCCGTTTATCACTTCATTAATTTGTATTATTCTGGATCAACTTTTATGCTTATTAGAATTTCCTACATTTTATAACAAAAATCACAATAAAACATCATCATAAAATCGCTCAGCAGAGAATTACAAATTTTCAATGAATATATTTTATATACATTCATTGAAAATATATTTTCTGTTATTGATTTAAACAGCAAAAAGTATTATGTAATATTTTGTCTGCTCTATTTTTATAAGTACACTTGATGATTTGAAACTAATTAATATTTTAGAATATAGCATGTTACAGCTATCAAATATTATTTTACAGGATATCAGTGTTTCGTATAATTTTTTATAGGTAAAACAGCCACTCCCATTGGTCAACCAACAGTTTTAAAGTCATATTCTTCCATAACTGAAATGCTGTACACAACGACCTGTAATCTACCACATGGGTTTAAAGTAAAAATTAACATTTGAATTCAATGTTATAATTTGTACCTAATAAGTAAACAAAAACATTATAGATAGCGATAACAAACATTTTTGTGACAGTCAGAAGAACAATCATCAATAATAGTCGTCATTATCAAGCTAACCAAATAATTTAAAAATATATTTTGACAGTCAATCAACATGATTATTTATTAAAACACTGTTGAATGTTGACTATTAAAGAAAGATAAAATATTTACAGAAATTCAATGCCCGGATAGTTGGACCTGGAATACTATCAGAAAGGTATATTCAAGTTTGATAACATGCTTATAAATTAGATATATAGCTAATAAGTATCATCAAACCTTGACGTACTTATTTAAAATAGATGCAACTTATTTATACTAAAACAATATTTTATAAATATGCTACCATAGTACACTTTAAAATATTTTTAATATATTTTAGGAACTTAAAAGACATGTGACCATAACTCTTTTATATTATTATTACCTCAATAGTTTCTAGCATGGTAGGTATTACACCAGTTTCAATTATTGTTGGAGTTTGTATCTCAGTTTGGAGTCTTGGCATTTTTTCATAACTCACGTTGTCATTAAATTTTCTGCTTAACTGTTTTGGTGCGTTAAAATTATTTACAACAGTATTTTCAATATTTTTCTCTCTGAAAAAAAATTGATTCTTTGTAATAACTTTTATCATAATAAGCGAATTTTCTCAATTTTTGTAAAAACAATATCTTGTTTTGGACAACTTTCATTAACTTAGGTAGGTACCTTAAAAGATTTTTTTCCATTATTAAAATTCGTTACTTCTGTCTTCTAGTATCGAAATAATTATTTTGAGTAGTAAAACTATATAAAAAATATATTTTTGATAATAAAAATTTAACTAGAGATTAAGAAGCATAGGGAAAACATTTGCATTACATCTTTGATTATAAGATTGTGGAATAGTATTTGGAAATAAAAATCAACTCTTTATTCCTGGCCTATAGTTAAAAAATAATTACTACATATAGGTACGTTTCCAATCATACCAATGACCAATTCCAAAAACGTTAAGCCTTATATTCTTATGTATGCATTCTTAGGAAATGTAATGTATACGACACCTGTTGTATTCCGGTCTCAAATAGTCAGATTCTTGTGTTTTTTTCAAAAAAATTATTCCGTCACGACTCAAGATAGGTGGACGCGGACGCGTTGAACGATGCGAAAAGACAGTGCCGGCGAACAACTACTACATGTTTCTAGACGCGGCGCGCTGTTGCCAGTTCGTTCACATGCATCACACCACCACCACACCGCTTACACAATCGTTTGTGTTCAGTCGACGCGAGCTGCGTATCGTTTTTATCAATAGCCGCCGACCGCTAGACCGCGCACAATATTATTAGTATAATATTATATTCCTACCGCTTAAGGAGTAAGGACGATCGACGTCAACTATAAAATACAATAGTACTATGGTAATGTCGACCTGAGTTCTGTTGGTGACTCGGTATGAAGGGACGACGATTGTGTAACGAGTGTGTATATAAAATATTATAATATTGTGTGTGTGTGTGTGTGTGTGTGTGTGTGTGTGTGTGTGTGTGTGTGTGTGTGTGTGTGTGTGTGTGTGTGTGTGTGTGTGTATGTGCGTGTGTGTGTGTGCTGTGCCTTTGTCCATGTGAGATTCCGCCGGGTACTCCTATAGTGACCGTTGGCATTCCATATACTTAGAGTCGAGTCACACTACAGCGGTTTCGTTTGCGCGCGTTCACTACGCACTCAGACTAAGTAGGTTAATAAATAACAGCGGCTCCGATGTAGTTTAAAAATAATCAGATAGACTAAGTAAAAAAATATAAGGCACCATCCACCACTAATAAAAGTGAATCTAGTTGGTACTTTACGCAAGGATCGGCTCCAGAGACATGGATATTGGGATACTAAGTAATTCATAATTTTCAGAAAATTTTGATATTATAATATGATTTTGTTTTTAACAGTAAACAATTGTTTAGAAATACAGCCAATGACTTTAGAGTGGTCAAAATGAAAAATTCCCAGGAGTATTCAAAAACGTCGGAATAAACTACACAAAATTAACAATTGCCTGTAATCCATTCTTGACAATTGTATGCTATTATTTAAAATGCAATGGTTGGGGGGGTGTATGCAATATTGTATTTACAACAAAATTTTTAATAGATTTCCTTTTGCAAATAATCGTATTTACTTGCCCAAAGTGTTTAAAGGAGTAATTACATAATTTTACTATGTTAGTATTTTTATACAGCGTATACATTTTGACCGCGTCAATGTGTGAGAAGTATATTAAATATTACTATCTACGTCTCATTTCTACATTATTTAATCAAACCACTGCACACTGCTGGTCACTTATAAAAACTATTTGTGAGTCTTGAAAATAAATTTATTTACGTTTTTTGATGTTGTTATTTTTCAGACGAAGGCGCTGCTTCGTACATATGTATTATTAATAAATGTATATTAATAATATTATTAAACAGCACTGCAGACTGTAGGGGAATGTGTTGGGTTGTACACGGCGGTATTTGACCACACGTACGAGACATTGGCGGCAACCAGTTGTTTTCACCGTCATCGTTTCTTTCGAGGGGTGTGCGACAACGAGACTCCGACTTTCTAATTATTTCAAGAATACACAAACCGGTCTCCGAGGTTGATTTATACTGCACTTACACTAGCGAACGTATATTATCTTCGATCCGAGTAATAATATGTACCTAGGGTAAACAAAATTGCCGGCCTAGCAATAATGTAGAACTGGTGTGTTATGATGATAATAATAACAATAATAATAATAAAAATAATAACTAATAATAAAAATCCTCCCTAAGCGAACGCCTTCAACCAACTGCCAGGTAGCACACAAAAACTTCGTCTTACGCACGAAGAAAATATATTTTAACCATAGTTATTTATTATTATTATACCTTAAAATTTGACAGAAGTTTACCGAGCATTATACGGTGTATTGGTACGTTTTGTGTGTCATTTATACAGTTATTATGGCTGTATCTAAATTAAGGTAAAATTACCTTTTTCTAAAAGTCAATACGTGTACTGCGGCAAAAAAAAAATTTACATTATACAATCTGCGACAAAACCGATAAGATAATATTATACGTTATAATATAAACTGTGGTACCTAATGTATTTTATATATCTACAGTAATCAGTATTATTTACTATAGGTATAGTATCTAAATCATATTTACCTACCTATGTGTACTTATGTATCTACGTATATTATTTCATTAAATTGTATATCAATTGCGTCTTGAGTCCAAATTGGTAAATACAAATGTAGTTTGTAGTGTTAACGAAACATACCCACTAAATATTAGTTCCTTTACTTTCGATAATACTAGTTAGTACCTATATTATCTTTTATGTGTGAGAAATATTCCCTCCTTCTTTGTGGGCATCGAAATCAGATATTATAACAAATAATTAAATGTGAATTTTTCCCATTCAAAACTTAATGTATATTTTTATCATCACCTTCCATCGTTATATAATTTTGTAGATGCTCTACGGGATATTCAAATTGATGTATATATAAATTAGAAGTGCAGAAGGAGTAATAAAATAAATAAATAATGAGACAACGTAAAAATACAAATTTATTAACGAACAGCGAAAAATAAAAGAAGATGGACGAGCTTCGAGCTTCAAGATATGCATTTTTGAAAAAAGTATGTTTTAAGAATAAACGAAAAAACATTAAATAAATTAGAGTAAAAAATTATTGTATTATTATTTTATTGTTTAAATTTAAATTTGTTTTGATTATAAGATTACTTCGATCTCTTAAAATAGTTTTTAATAATAATATAATTTTAAATTGTTTCTTTCTTTATTTTTAAGCCTAATAGGTACTCCAAGAGACTTCTATAATACTATAATGGACACCAATACACCATAAAAATGTAATAACACGTAAATGATAGAGTACAAATTAAAAACGATATCGATCATGAAGTTAAGCCACCAAGAAGCTATGTACCTATATAGCTGTCATGGCACGTATTATAGGTAGGTACCTAAAAAAAAGATAAACGTATATATTATATTATCGCATCGATATGTGTATATGAAGTTTATTTTATAAAAGGTATATAAAATAAGTTGACGCAGTTTGTATAATGTATCTTATCGGTTTTGTCGCAGATTGTATAATGTAAATTTTGTTCTGAATGAAATACATAGAACAAATCGCCTTTTTAATTTTGCCACAGTTTACCATCTCTCGTTATTATATGACTATTATAACTTATGAGATAGGTACCTATGGATTAGATTATTCAATGTTAAGACACTTTCACACATTTTACCATCGCAGTTTAGTTTTTTTCATTCGCTAACTTACAACTACTATACTTGATGTACAAGAAAATATATATTAATATTATATCATAATTAAATAATTGTTCAACTTGTCTGTGTAGTACAACACACTTCACTTTTCGTACTACACAAGTGTGTCGTTCTAGACAAAAAGTGTCGTACTACACACAATTTTAGGAGCTGCTATATAAATAATAGTTTATGGTAAAATTAACATGTTATAGGTATTACCTATATAATTCCCAAAAATAATAATGATGTGCATGTATACAGTGGCGGCGTGAACTTTTAGATTAGGTTATTTTAGTTTCGACAATAACAGAGTTCTTGGTATTGGTGTAATTTAATTTGTATCGTATGGGAAAACCTATGCCATGAAATTGATTACGTAGTAGCAGTAGGATCGATTATAATTATGTATAAATAATATTATTTGTGATCAATGGTAGTGGATAGAACTTAGAATAACTTAGATTTACATATATAAGTTATAGTTCAATCTTATCTACTTTATTTAATTATAACATTTTCTACTTTTGAAGTATTCCTATAAATTTAAATTATTTTATTATTAAAACAATGGTACCTAAATTATATTTTAGTTTGCAATATACATGTTTGGTCAAAATTAAAAAAATCATTTATAATATTACATTGTCAGTGGGTCTCAGTACACAATTGAGGAGGAGGGGCGTATATCGATTCCGCCGATTTTATATCGATTCCGCCGGTTACTGTTAAAAATATCTACATATCGATTCCGCCAGCTATTAATTCCGCCGGCTACTGTTTAAAATATCTACACATCGATTCCGCCGGCTACTGTTTATTCCCCCTCTTGTTATAAAATATTAAAATGTATAGTCTTAATTGTATAAAATGACAATAATTGTATAAAATGATAATAATTGCATAATTCAAAACTAAAATTGTATAAAATGACAATAATTGTATAAAATGATAATAATTGCATAGTTAATAACTAAAATTGTATAAAATGTATCAAAACTAAAATGTATTAATATAAATATAACTACTTTTGGTAATATTTGGACACATGTTTTAAATAAGTGAACTTAGAAATTGTATTATCGTTCAAATCATTTGATACATTTTTAATACTTTGTTTTTTTTTGTTAAAAGCATTATTTTTACTGATTGTATTGATATTTATTCCATTTATATGTATGTAAGTGTCAGTTTGTATTTTTGTATTTAAAACATGGGTAAATATGAAAATGTTGGGATGAGCTTTTGTGAATTGTGAATTTAATTTTGAGTGGAAAGACTCACAGCTATTAGTACGTTCTGATGTTATTTCCCTTGATGCCCAAATGCGGGAATTGAATTTTGCTCCTTCATCAATATAATATTCAACTAAATAATCGCAGAACTTTTCTACCCTTTCATCATCTGGAGCAATTGACACTAATACAATTTACTATTTATAGACTATAGGTAGGTATACGTTTTATAAAATATTCACATACACGTATAATTATAGACTAAACATTTTAGTTTTGAATTATTATACAATTATTATCATTTTATGCATTTTATTAATACTCGTAATAATGTTTAATAATATAGCATATTATATAGGACCGTATATTTTAGAATACATATTTTATAAGGGAGGGATAAGCAGTAGCTGGCGGAATCGATATTGTTAGATATTTTAAACAGTAGCCGGCGGAATCGATATAAACCTTTTTTCTAAACAGGTAGTTTCGGCGGAATCAATAATTCCCCGAGGAGGAGACCCCGTCGTCGTTTCCCGACAAAATGACCGTTAAATCCGCCACCGAATATATAATAGTAATGTACGTGTGCGTGTTCGTTCGTCAGTGAATTATATAAATTCATTTTTTTTTGTTTTTTAACGTAATTTTTCAACGATTTCAAGTCATTTTTTCATATTTTATATTATTTTTTTTTACCTTTTGTACAATGTGGGGAAATTTTTCTCAAATTTTAGATTTGTACGATATTCAAAAATATAATTTTAATATAATTACAGTGGGGTTTTTGTTGTGATTACATTTATCGCATAGCGATTAGATTTACT
>JANEHU010004560.1:0-20682 GCA_027563435.1 Nasonovia ribisnigri | reverse complement strand
CAAATAATTAAAATCAATGTTTCAAAATATTTTACTGGCGCATTGAACTTGCCATACACCACAATGATTTTTTTTAATAATGCAGGTTAATATTTTATCTTAAAACAATTACAATTTATTATGAGTAATATAAAAAGGTCCCTAAAATTAAGAATATTGTTAGTGTAATTATAACCACAATATAGAAAAATTATTATAATTAACATGGCTATATTATAACCATTGGTTTTATAATACATCCGCCCTTCTTCTTTTCAAAAAATGTGAGTAAAATAAATTGGCATGTCAATTCTATGGCAGCGACCATCCGCACTTGCGTAGCAACTGGTCAACTCCGTAGCAAAACTGCAATAGATACTGCAGATTTCGTTCAATTTATGAATAATTTATTTGATTGTTTGAATAGTAGGTCGCTTTATAGTAGTAATCCTTATAGTTGTGCATTAACCCACTCATAAAATGTTAAAACATTTTTATTAGACGCTTTAAACTATTTTTCAAATTTAAAAAAAAATAAAAACGAAAAAATTCGCAACCACCGTGTTTTAAAGGATTCTCGCAAAGTATTAAAGGTATTCTACAGTTTTTCGAAGAAGAAAAATCAAACGACGTATCATTCATTTTAAAAAATCGGTTAAATCATGATGCTCTGGAAAATGCATTTAGTATTTACTACTTTTAGACAAAAAAGGGGGTATAATAAAAATCCAACATCTCGTACTATAAGAACTTCTTTTATAAGTAGTTGTATATTTTCCTTATGTGCACCAAAAGGGACTAAATTGTGAAGAAACGCAAGAAACAGATGACTTTAATTTAATAATCGACCCAGTAATTAATGTACCTATATCATCTTTAGGTAATGAAATAAATGAAATGGATTCTAGTTGTAGTGATACTGAATCGATTATTTCATCTAATTCGTCGACGTTGCCTTTTGATCAAAACCAAATTACAAAAGTCACCTTAGAGGACTGTTCAGTAACGTATTATGCCTATATACCTTGCCTATAAATGCGTAAAAAAATTCAACTGTCACTTTTGCCAAAATAATTTTTTAACTAGTAAAGATTTAAATGAAAAAAATCAAACTCTTTTAATAAATAAAAACTATAGTTCTTTCGAAAATGATAATATTGGACTTAAGGCACACTCTATTTCTTTTAATAAAATAATTAACCATAGTTTGGATATTTTTGAAAAATATTTTGAAACTTATTCCTATAAAAAAAAACTTCGTTTTAAATTAATGCAAAAAATAAAAGTGGATGTTTTAATAAACCAGTGGTTAAATTATGGTAACGATTGTAATTGTAAAGAACATAAGTTATTCATCATTGATCACTTATTAATATGTAAAATATTTAAATAACTCAAACAATTTCTACTATATCATAACTAGCAAAAGGTTAGGTTAGGTTAGGTTAGGTTAGGTTAGGTTAGGTTAGGTAGGAGCTTCGCCGCAACTGTCTATCTCTCCGTAGAGTCTATCAGAGCTGCCTGAAACGCGTCGGCCAACCCGGCGTCCAGGAAGCCAGAGTCGGCTACACCATGGCGAGGAGGAAGCTGCGTATCGCCATCAAAACCTCGAAGACCAAATGCTGGGCAGACCTCTGCAGCCAAGTCGACGAGGACCCCTGGGGAAAGCCCTACAAGATCGTCATGCGAAAACTCGGCACGCGCAAACCTGGAGCGGATTCCAAGGGCCGAGAGGCTGTGATCGCCGACTCCCTCTTCCCCGAGGTCCCCCCGACGAACTGGGATGAGGCGCCCTCCGCCGCCACCAACAACCTTTTCGAGGCGTTCGACCCAGAATCTAATACGCCGGTGTTTACCAGGATCATCCCGCCGTTCACCCTCGACGACCTCGCCAAGGCCGCTAGGAGACTGTCGCCGGGGAAAGCCCCAGGCCCGTCCGGAATACCTAACGAAACGCTAAAGTCGTTCGTGTCCGCATGCCCGCGAGGCGCTTTAAGGACGTATAACAACTGTCTAAAAGCCCTCACATTCCCGCCTCGCTGGAAAAGGGCTCGTCTGGTCCTGATACGCAAGGGCTACGACAAGCCAGCCGACTCGCCCTCCAGCTACAGGCCGATTTGCATGCTAGATACTCCGGGGAAGCTCCTCGAGAGGCTGCTTCTACAGAGACTGGAGACTCATCTCGATAGCCACGGAGGGAGGAGGAGAGCCCCCAACCAATTTGGATTCCGAAAAGGCGTGTCCACCGAGTCGGCAATATTAAAGGTCCTCGACGTCGCCGCAGGCGCAGCTTCGGGAAGGGGCACCAAAGATCTCTGCGTGCTGGTAACGCTGGACGTTAAAAACGCGTTCAACTCCCTGCGTTGGCCGGTGATCGATGATGCCCTCCGAAGGAAGAACACCCCGGAGTACCTGGTCGAGATGCTCCGCTCGTGGCTTACCGACAGGGAGCTGCTGACAGGCGAGGAGCTGGCTCCCAGACGTATCACGTGTGGAGTACCGCAGGGATCGGTCTTGGGGCCAGCCCTCTGGAACGTGGCATACGACTCGCTCCTGGAGATGAAGGTCCCAGACGGCGTACATCTCGTAGGGTTTGCTGACGACTTGGCAGTTATCGGCGTGGCGAGGACAGGTCAGTTGTTGGAGGACGCGGTCAATCCAACGTTGGAAACCATCGATGTTTGGATGAGCAGCAGAGGCCTGGAACTAGCCCACCATAAAAGTGAAGCAGTGATTCTCTCGGGGAGACGGGCTTTTACACCACCTCGATTGCGCGTAGGCGGGCACGAGATCGAGCTGAGCGGCAAGCTTCGATACCTCGGCGTGATCTTAGACAAGAGGCTCACCTTTGGTCCGCATGTGGACATGGTTGCTAAAAAAGCCTCCAGGACGGCAGTGTCCTTGGCCAGGCTAATGCCAAACCTCAGGGGTCCATGCCAGTGGAAAAGGAGACTCCTGGCGTCGGTGACAGAGAGCCAGCTATTGTACGCGGCACCAGTGTGGGGCGAAAGAGTCGCAGCCACGGCCAGGTCCCGGACGAACCTCACGCGCCCTCAGAGGACTGCAGCTCTAAGGGTGATCAGGGCATACCGGACGGTGTCCGACGAGGCCGCATTACTGCTGGCCTTCATGCCACCAGTCGACCTCTTAGCTCTGGAGAGGCTGAGAATTCGGAAGAGACGGGATACTCCTGCAGGTCCCGGTGCCACGCCACCGTCGAAGGCCGCCATCAAGACGGCGGAAAGGAAGACCACCGTCGTACTATGGCAAGCCAGATGGGCCGCAACGTCCAAGGCATCGTGGACCAAACGACTTATACCCGACGTCGGTAGGTGGGTTGGAAGAACCGTGCCCAGGGTGCCTCTGTCATTCCATATGACGCAGGCCTTGACGGGCCACGGTTGCTTCCAACATTACCTTCACCGAATGGGCAGAGCGACCAGTGCGAGCTGCCATCACTGTGACTCTATGTGCGATGACGCGGAGCACACGCTTTTCGAGTGCCCCTACTGGAGCGGGCACAGGGACGAGCTGTCCGCCCAGCTGGGTCACCGGCCAGGCGTCGCCGATATGCAGGAAATACTGTGCGGTCCGGAGTTCGAAGGGCTGCCCACTGACGAGGCAGCGAGAGCGGAGTCACTGTCCAACGCCGAGGAGTCGTTCCGCCTGCTGTACAAGATGGTAGAGGGCATACTTACCGTCAAGGAGGAAGAGGAACGGCAAAGGCAAGCTGTTCAACGGGGCAGATGAGGTCAGAACGAGTTTCGAGACCGGCTGGCTTCCTTGCCGGGTCGCGAAGAGGTTGTCAGTACGTGAAGGCAAGGCTGGCGGGCTAGAACGCCGGGCCGAGAAGATAGGAGCGACGAACGCGATTTCGAGGCTGGCGGGCTGAGCGCCGGGCCGGGAAGACCCACCCCCCCAAGACAACGCCTTAAGCAATTTATATTTTTGATTGTTAGCTCTCCGAGCATAGCTCCCTGCCAGACACATACCTACTAGCCTACGCTAAGGAAAGTCTGGCAGGTCGCGAGAGCCCGTCGCAAGACGAAATTATTGTACATTGTAAAGTAACTATCTATTTATGTGTGCAATAAACGATGGGGGTCGGAGGAAAAGTAATGCTAACGCGGTTCTTCCTCCGGTCCTCGATACCATGATAAAAAAAAAAAAAAAAAAAAGGTTAGGTTAGGTTAGGTTAGGTTAGGTTAGGTTAGGTTAGGTTAGGTTAGGTTCCCCCCCGACGGGACCCACCTTGACGCGGTGGGGGGGCTCACGTCTTTCGTCGACTCCGCGAGCTACGCCGGCAGGGTTACCCATACCGGAAGGTCGCGTACGAGAGAGACAACTAAGAGGTTCCCAAGGGCAGGGCGGGCTCTTTAGTCTCAACAGACAGCCGTCCTAGGTGAAAGCAACACTGATCCCAAATCTCCCTGGCGGTAGGGTTAAAACGCAAGGGAGAAAACCCTTCAAAAAACACAATATGGAAGTCTTCGAACAAAATATTGTTACCACCCCAGGGGCCTCGGAACCCCAGGGGTCGGCAGTGGTGAGTGGGTCCGGTGTTTACACCGGTTCCCAAGTAGCGGGCTCACCAAGGTCGTCATCCAACGACCGTGAGGGTGCGGGGGTGGCCAGCCAGGCCCTCGCCACTCTATCAACTACTAGTGCTGAGGCAGGCAGCGGAGATGTCATCGCAAAGTCATGGAGGAGCTTGAAGAGTTGCTTGAGATCCAACGACTCGGGCATCAAGCTGTTGATGACCAAGGCTGACATACTAGAAAAATGGTCCGCCAAGGTAAGGAGTCCCGAGGTGAAGATGGCCATAGAGGAGGTCCTCAAAGTAGCGGTTGGTGTATCAAAAAGTAGGGAAGAGGTCGTAAGAGCGACTAACGCTATGTCTGCGGTAATGCAAGGAGCGCAACAGTACCAAGGCAGACACATCCCCAGCTGCGAAACAGTTGAAGCCTCAACCCAGACCGTTTCGATCGGGGTTAACCCGAGTAAAGGCGTATGCGTGGGGACACAATCTCCAGCCTGGGACAGTGTGAGTGTTAGTAGTCAAACTCCTTGGCACGGGAAGGAAAGGACTGCGGTAGAGGGCATAGTCAAGGACGCTGGAACGGACACACCATGTTGGTGGGGTGAAACTCCGCAACCACATCAACAGCCAACGAGAGGGCAGCGGAAGGAGCGGGCAGCGCGTAACACGGAAAAAGCAGCCCCAGCGGGGGACTCACAGAAGCCGTCAAGCTCTGCCCAGGCCATAACTGACGTACCGAACACGCATGAACTAGCGCAGGACCAGGAGAAGACCAAATGGTCGGAAGTAGTGAGGAAAAGGAAGCCGAAGAAGCCGAAAGTTCGAAGTACGGCAGAAGTCACCTCAAATGCACCACTGGACAGGGCCAAGAAGAAGAGCAGCGAAGCTGCCAGACTGGTGAAGAATAGGATCCCCAAAACCGAGGCTATAATGATAGACAAACTGGCGGAGGGGGAGACCTATGCCTCAGTTATGAAGAGAGTGACCGCCATCGATCTCAACCAACTCGGTATCACGGTAAAAGGTGCCAAACGTTCCAAGGCAGGCGGAATCATAATCGAAGTGGACGGAAAGGAGGACGCGGACAGGCTGGCGGAAGGAATAAGAGAGGCCGTTGGAGTGACAGCAACTGTGCGTAGACCTACAAGAAGCACACCTATTCTGATCCTGGATGTGCCAAACTGGATGGAGGAGACAGAAGTGGCGTCGCAGCTTTCGAACTACGACGATAGCTTCAGGGACTGTAAAATCCGACTGTCGGACGGCCGGGGAGGCCGAACGGCCTTCTGCAGAATACCAATGAAGGTAGCCTCTAAGATAGCGGACGGTGGCAGAATTCGCATAGGCTGGGCGATGTGCAAAGTCAGACTCTTAGAGAGGAAAGACAGGGTGTGCTACAAATGCCAAGGAACAGGGCACATAGCGGCGAACTGCAATTCGGTAGCGAAGCCGAAAGCATGCTACAAGTGCAACTCCAGTGAACACCTTGCTCGAGAGTGTATGGCCCCACCAAAGCGGAATAATGAACCGATGCGAAGCAGGACCCCGGTAATACATCACCAGGAGCCTGATGGAGACCATCAACCAAATGATTAAGTTCATCCAATGCAACCTGAACCACTGCAGAGTGGCCCAGGACCTGCTTGGCCAATACATGGTGGAGCAGAAGGTGGACGTCGCCTTCGTCAGCGACCCACACCTACCAACTAGTTCATGGTACGCTGACAACGGTCTACGTAGGGCGGCGATCCACATAACGGGAGACGTCACGATCGGTAACGTGGTACGAGACACAGAGTTTGTTACAGTGCGAATAAACGGGGTACAGGTATACAGTTGCTATGCCTCCCCCAACAGACCACTGGACCAATATCGTGACTTTCTACAAAGGCTAGAGAACAGCATCAGGATGATGGCGCCGAGTACTCCAGTCCTGATCACGGGAGACTTCAATGCACGATCAGCGTTGTGGGGGGACTGGGTGAACAACCAGAGAGGAGAAGAACTTAGTACCCTACTACATGCCCTGGATCTAGTCATAGCAAACACGGGTTCGACTCCGACGTTCACCAGGGGCGCTGGATCCATAGTGGATATCACAGCAATGTCGCAGTCGCTGACAAGCCGGATACACGAGTGGAGGGTCATGAGTGGTGTGTTCAACAACAGCGACCACCATTATATCCAATTCTGCATGGGTAGAATCGACATCAGAAACCCGCCAAATGAAGTAGTGGGATGGAACACGTCGAGCGGGATCGACGAGGACTCCTTCCACTGTGGCCTGCTGGCGGCGGAATGGCTCGAGGAGCGGGGTGCAGCGTACGATGCGGAGATGGAGGCCAAACGAATAGAGGCCAGAATAACCTGGGCCTGCGACTATGCCATCCCAAAGCGGCATGGCCCCCGATCCGGAAAACCCCCGGTCCACTGGTGGAACACGGAGATATCCACACTTAGAACTGACTGCGTTAGGGCCAAGCGTAGCAGAACAAGAATGAGGGAAAGGATAGCTCGCCTGCGGAGGAATGCTACAGTAGGGTTTGACAATGAACGCGCCGAGGCGGAGCTTGCGAGGACAGACGACGCCTTCCGTGAAGCGAAAAAACGGCTGAAGATTGCCATCCTTAGGAGCAAGAAATCATGCTGGACGGAGCTCATCGAGTCCGTGGACAGAGACCCGTTTGGCAAGCCGTATAAGATGGTCATGCGAAAGCTCCAAGGACCTCCCGCTACAGCAACGATGGAAGTCAGCACGCTGAAGACGGTCGTCCATACACTGTTTCCCGTGCACCAACGGCGAGCAGACGACAGGATAGAGCAAGCAGACGACTGTATACCGTTCACGATGGGTGAGGTCAACGAAGCAATCGCCAGATTCAAGGCCAGAAACAAGGCACCGGGACCAGATGGAATATCGGCAAAGATCGTGGGGGCCGTACACAAGTGCGATCCCAATGTACTGCTCAACCTCTACAACACATGCCTTCGCTGTGGATCGTTCCCCGAGCGGTGGAAAAGAGCAAGGGTTGTGCTCCTACGAAAAGGGAGCAAGCCAGAGGGAGTCCCCTCCTCATATCGCCCACTCTGCCTGCTCAATGACACGGGGAAAATTATGGAATTCCTCCTGGCTAGAAGATTGGAGGCGCATTTAAAGACCCGGGGTGACCTCGCGTCAAACCAATATGGGTTCAGAAGTGAACGGTCTACGGACGACGCAGTCAGTAAACTTAACGAGACAATTGTCTCGGAGAAAAACAGAGGGAAATTTGTCCTGGCCGTCTCCATCGACATCAAAAATGCGTTCAATTCGGTCAGGTGGAGTGACATAATGAAGGCTCTCCAATCGTGGGAAGTCCCCCTGTACTTGCGCAACATGTTTGGATCATACTTCTCACAGAGGTCCGGGTCAGTCACGTCGCATGCTGCACCCGGAGGGAAGGTGGAAATTAGCATCACCGGCGGAGTACCCCAGGGATCAGTCGTCGGCCCACTATTGTGGAATGTGACTTACAATGAGGTACTGAAAGAAGATTTCCCAGAAGGGTGTAGCATGCTGGGCTTCGCGGATGACACGCTCCTTGTGGTCGCGGCGAAGAAAATCCCGGACCTAGAACATCTTGCGAATAGAGCGCTGGAAAGAATATCCAGGAGAATTGCAGACCTTGGTCTCCAAATAGCGGCAGAAAAGACTGAGGCAGTACTTTTTACAGACCGATACAAGTACGCCATACCAAACATCGCGGTGGCTGGTACGCAAATCAAACTCGCGGAGGAGATGACTTACCTCGGTATTGTCATTGACAGGAGGTGTCTGTTCCAAAGACACATGGAGAAGGCTTCCCACAAGGCAGAGCAGATCGGGGCGAGACTGGCGAGGCTCATGCCAAACATGGGTTAGGTTAGGTAGGTTAGGTTAGGTTAGGTTAGGTTAGGTTAGGTTAGTCCGGCTCTGACCGCCATACCGACAGCACGTACCCGCGTACCGCTCCCGATCAGTTTTTTGTTTTTGACGAAAAAACTTAACCGATCTGAGTGAATCCAGTGTCCATCGCTCCGTCTCGACCCCGCCGTCACGTGAAGACATCGCGCGTCGAAATCCATCTGACAGCGGCCGAGAAATCGCGATAACAGTGTCCCGGAATCCGCCGCCCGCCGCCGGAAATAAATTTTTCCCAAAAGTTCGTCCGATCTTCACGCTCGAGGTCTTAAAATCTCCGTTAGGCTCTAACTAAGAGAATAAGACATCGCGCGCGAACGTAGGATAAAAACCCAGTGCGCTATCGCGACCTAAGCCCACCGCGGCCGGCCGCCCGTCCGCACGGCCACACGGTATTCGCCGCTGAAGTCGAACCGAGCTTCGCACACACCCGTTCGATGCACCCAAAGATTCGCATAGCCCGTGCGCATCTTTCAGTGCACTCAGCGGGTCCGTAGCTGCCCGCCCGACAAAAGCCGACGCCGATCCGCAAAAGTTGACGACCAAGTGCTACTGTGTTACGCAGGCGTCAAAAGTGCGCCGTTTCTGCCGCCCACGAACGCGACTGTAAAAAAGCGCTCGCGCGTCTTGTGCCCAGCAACCAGACGGAGCTACCGAGTTCCCTCCCGACCGTTTCGGATCAGATCTCAGTGCGCTAGATCGATAACAGCGAACCCAAAAACCGTCCAACTGAAACCGACCTCCCGAGCAAACCAAACGACCCACGGCTAGGTGCATCACCTAGTTCGGTCAGCATCGTCGAGGCCGAATTTTCAAGACTACGAACGGGCAAATCGGATACATATTGCCCAGGTGAGTGCACTATTACATTTCCCCATAAGGTTAACACGGCCGCCCGTACTATCGCGCAGCCCATAAAGCCGTGATAACGGATTTTGCCACCCCTATCGGGTCGGTCGAATCTCGGATTTTGCCACCGCGATCGCGTCGGTTCCGCCGAATTTCTGAAATTTGAAAACGCCGGTGCGTGAGAACCAGCGCTCGGAGAGCGCTGCGGAAAACAGACGCAAGGTCGGGGCACCCGCCCCCACCACCACGCGAAAGTTTTCCCCTCACCCCGTTTTCAAAATCACCCGTAACTCCGGCCCCGAAGGTCCCACGACCCCGGGACTCGGGCACCAGCCCCCGAGGCACCTCCCGGACGAGGTCCCCCCTACGGAAAACTCAAAAATCCCCCCCCCCCCCCCCCCTCCCCTTCGCTACCCCGTTTTTTCAGACAACCAGCCATGCCGTCCTCCGTCCCAGACGACTGGGAAATGGACGCCTTCTCCGACCACGGCCCTCAGCGCAAGAGGAAGCAAGCCAGCTCCCCGGCCGCAGACACCCAGGTCAAGAAGACGAAGAACAAGACGCCCAACACCGCTACATCGACAACCAAAACACCGACCACCTCAGTCTCCGGCAGTGCGCTCATCACAGCCACCAGAGCCACGGAATACGCCTGCGAGCTCGTCCAGAGCCTCGCGGACGAATTCTACTCAGAGGATATCATCGGCCCCTGCCTGTCTAAAGTTGTCAGAGCACTTGAACAGGTGTGCAACGCTCTGAAACTGCTCGACAAGGACCAACGCCCGCCACCCGTCAAAAAGGACGCCTCCACCGCCACTGATCCCAACATCGACATTCCTGCCGCCAACGCATCGAAGCCCACGACTTCCTCCAAGCCCGCCGGAAAAACTGGCCAAACGGCCAACGGCAACGGTCGTCGAAGGAGGAACAAAAAATCCAAGCTGGACACAAGGACCCCCACGGCCAACCCCCCCGCGCAGGCCAAAACGACTCAGCCTTCCGAGGCAAACTCTCAACCGGAAAAAACACAACCCGAGCCCGAAGCGGCCTTCACGCTGGTGACGAACCCGAAGAAGAACACAAACGGATCCAGACCTCAGTCGACCAGGAAAACGACACAGAGACCCGCAGCCGTCCTGATCAAGGTCGGCGAAGGCCGGACCTACGCGGACACGCTGCGACAAGTCAGGGGCACACCGATAGACTTCGAAGGCCTCGGCACCCACGTCACCTCCATGAGGAAAACACTCAAGGGCGACCTGCTCGTCGAACTCACCAAGGGCGCTAAGGCCACGGCAGCCACCGCAACCATCCGTGACAGGCTGGCCGAGTGCATCGCGGGCTCCACCGTCACCAGGCTCCGGCACACCGCCGACATCGAAATTACTGACCTCGACGAGGTCGCCACCAGGGAGGAGGTCCTCGCAGCGATCATTAAGAGCGCACCGGACGACCAACCCCTCTCGGCAGACGAAGTCAGAATCACCGGCCTGTGGGCCACGCGGGACAGCCGACAAATGGCCACCGCCACCGTCCCAACCGCCGTAAGTCAGAGGCTGACCTCCATCCGCGTCGGCTGGACACAGTGCCGGGTTCGCCCGCGCAGACCGGAGCCAGCCAAGTGCTACCGGTGCCACGGCTACGGCCACGGCACGCGGCAGTGCTCCGGGCCTGACCTCTCACACGCGTGCAGGAGATGCGGCCAGAGCGGACACACGGAGAAAACATGCACCGAGGGTACCGAACTGTGCGTAGCCTGCGACCGCATCAAGGCGCCACGCGTACCGCACAAGCCCGGTTCCGGGGCTTGCGCTGCCCGCCGGATCGCCATCTCAGAGATGAACGCCACCAGATACCGAGCATGATTAACGTCATCCAAATAAATCTACAAAGGAGTGCCACCGCACAGAGCCTACTCCAGCAGACGTCGGCACAGACGGGAGCACACGTCCTCGCCGTCTCCGAACCGAATTGGCATCCCGCCAACGACGACAGCTGGGTCCGCAGCGATGACGGCACCTGCGCCGTCGCCCTGACCGCCGCAGCCGATTTCGTCGTCGAGACACGCGGCGCCGGTCGCGGCTTCGCCTGGATACAGGGACGGGGCCTGAGGCTGTACAGCTGCTACAACTCGCGAAACGACACCGCCGCCAATTACGCCGCCTTCCTAGACGACGTCCACCGGTCCGCCAGCGACTGCGACCGGCAGACCCACCTAGTCGTCTGCGGCGACTTTAACGCCTGGTCGCCAGAGTGGGGTTCGGTCCGAGCCGACCGAAGGGGCGATCAGCTCGCCGACCTCGCCGCGAGCCTCGGCATGAACGTCGAAAACTCGGGCGACACGCCCACTTACAGGAGGATCAACGCCGAGTCGATCATAGACATTACGTTCTCCCGCCTTGCGGCTCCCGCCGTCATACCGAACTGGAGCGTTCTGGTCGACTCAGAGTCCGCCAGCGATCACAGATACGTACACTTCTCCATACACCCGTCGCCGGACCCCGACGACGACGACACACACCGCAACCGCCCCGCCGGCTGGTCGCACCGCAAGCTCGACCCCGCCGCGCTCGCGACGCACCTGGCAAACACAGCCCAACCCGCCGTCAGCGACCACACCACCGCTGCACAGGCAGCCGACCAACTCACCGACTACCTAGTAGCGGCTTGCGACTCGTGCATGCCTCCGAGGGCCACCCCGAGAGTGGGCAGAGGATCTGTCCACTGGTGGTCCAACGACTTGACAGCGCTCCGCTGCTCCACGATCAGGGCGAGAAGGGCCGCACAACGGTCCGCCCGCAGGCGCGACTCGGCCGAAACGACGGACGCCTACCGCACCGCCTACTCCGTAACGCGGAAGTCCCTACGCGACGCCGTCCGTGCGGCTCAGGCCAACAGCTGGTCCGAACTATGTCGCGCCGTCGACGACGACCCCTGGGGCCTCCCCTACAGGGTTGTCACAAAGAAGCTCTCCCGCAAGCGGCCGGGCGTCGAGGCGCGCGGCAGGGAGGAAGCCATCGCGGACCATCTATTCCCGGATCTACCGGCCACAGACTGGGCCACCGAGCCCCGCCTCAACGACGACGGCCAAACCCCCCCGTTCACCGCGCTAGAGCTGCGCGAGGCGTGTCGCCGGCTCCCGGCGGGCAAAGCCTCCGGACCCGACGGCATACCGAACGAGGTACTGCTCCGCGTGTCGAGAATCGTGCCTCGGGTATTCCTCGACGCCTTTAACCGCTGCCTCGCTGAGAACGAATTCCCCGTCCGATGGAAGGCTTCAAGACTAGTCCTCCTCCTAAAAGGCCCGGACAAACCACCGCTCGCCCCGTCCAGCTATAGACCCTTGTGCATGCTCAATTCAACTGCCAAGCTGCTCGAACGACTCCTACTCTCCAGGCTAAATCAACATCTCGACTTGACCGGACAACGATCGGAAAATCAGTACGGGTTCCGGCACGGGCGGTCAACGGAGGACGCCATCCAGAGGGTCATCTCCGCTGCCCGAGGAGCCGCCTCCGGCGCCACTCAACATCGCGACCTCTGCGTGGCGGTGTCCCTCGATGTGCGCAACGCGTTCAACACAGTTCCCTGGCCGCGCATCGACACCGCCCTCAGAAGGAAAAACGTTCCCGCCTACATAAACCGGACCGTTCGCTCGTATCTCCAAGACAGAACCCTACTCGTCGGCGAGGCGTTAACGGCACGCAGGACCACCTGCGGAGTCCCACAGGGCTCGGTCCTCGGACCGTCCCTGTGGAACGCGTTCTACGACGAACTGCTTGACATCGACATGCCGCCCGGAGCGCAACTGGTCGCCTTCGCCGACGACGTGGCCGTCGTAGGAACGTCCCGGACCGGCCCGTCCGCAACCGCCCTCCTGAATCCGGTGCTGCAAACCGTTAGCACGTGGATGCGCGACAACGGACTCGCAGTCGCGCCACAAAAATCCGAGGCCGTCGTCCTGACCGGGAAGTACGTCTTTACCGACCCAGCCCTAATTGTCGACGGGCACGCCGTCCCAGTGAACAAGTCCATACGATACCTCGGCGTACAGCTGGACACACGGCTGTCCTTCACCGAGCACATCGCGAACGCGTCAAAAAAGGCAACCAAATCGGCCAACGCCATCGGCAGGCTGATGCCCAACCTAGGTGGACCGGCCCAGGCGAAACGGGCACTCCTGGGGTCGGTCACCAACAGCAAACTGCTCTACGCCTCTACCGTCTGGGCCACAACCGGCGTCAAGCGCGCCAAGAACAGGAACGCAATGGCCCGCGCCCAGCGCGCCACCGCCCTGCGAACCACAAGGGCTTACCGCACCGTTTCCGCCGACGCATCTTCGCTCCTGTCGTCCATGCTGCCGGCCGATCTCCTGGCACACGAGAGGGCTAGAGTCAGAGATCGTCTGAGCGACGCAGACGAACTCAGATCGAAGCAGGCGGTCAAGACCCGCGAGAGGGAGATCTCAATTGCGTCCTGGCAGTCCAGATGGGATCGGGCCGCACTCGCCCCCGGAGCCGTCGGACGCAGGTGGACCCACCGTCTACTGCCCAACGTAGCCCGCTGGCTGACCAAGCCCCCGATGGACCTGACCTTCCACCTCACGCAGGCACTAACCGCACACGGATGCTTCAGAAGCTATCTCCTAAGATTTAACAGGGCAGAGGACAGCTACTGTTATTACTGCATGCACCCGGACGACACCGCCGAGCACACTCTGTTCGACTGCCCGAGGTGGGAGGACGAGCGCTCCACCTTGGTCAGGCTGCTCCGACGGCCCCCGCGTCCCGCCGACGTCGAGGAAATCCTCTGCGGCCCCCGTTCAGACGATCTACCAGACGATCCGGCGGCAAGACTCAGGGTACTAGATCAGGCAATGACCAACCGACGTGAACTCACCGGCATGATCGAGGCGATCATGGCCGCCAAGGAGGAGGACGAACGGGAGGAACAACGATGAAGGACGGATCGCAGACACACTCCGTAGCTGCAACAGCTGCACGTCGGAGGTGTCACCGACCACCGATCCTTCATCCCCACCACCTGTGACACCACGGGAGGGTGAGGCGATCACGGCATCGCGGCATCCCAACCGGATATCGAGATACCAAGGACGGCTGCCTCAGGTCGGCCACCTACACGGACTTGTACGCGACTACCAGGGCGGCGGACTCCGGTCGGCCCGCCAATACGGACCTGTACGCGACCACCAGGGCGGCGGACTTCGGTCGGCCCGCCAACACGGACATGTACGTGAATACGAGGGTGACTGACTCCGTTCGGCCCGAGAAACTCACGCCTAACGATCAAACTCCAATTAATGTAATTGTATAACTGTCATGTAAGGGGGGTAAGTCGGGGAATTGTCCCGTCTACCCCCCCGTATGTATAAATTCTGTTATTGTTATTCAATAAACGATGGCGGCGCCGCGGCAGTAATGCGAAAGCAATTCCCGCGGCGCCGTCGGTTCAAAACGGAAAAAAAAAAAAAAAAAAAAAAAAAAAAAAAAAAAAAAAAAAGGTTAGGTTAGGTTAGGTTAGGTTAGGTTAGGTTAGGTTAGGTTAGGTTCCCCCCCGACGGGACCCACCTTGCCGTGGTGGGGGGGCTCACGGGCTATAGCGCGTGCCAAGCGGTTCCAACCTGGCGGTAGGTATAAAACGCAAGGGAGAAAACCCTTAAAAAAACGCAATATGGACGTTCTCGAACAAAATATTGTTACTACCCCAGGGGCTTCGGAACCCCAGGGGTCGGCAGTCGGGAGTGAGCAAGCGGGCTCCCGGCGGTCGTCATCCAACGACTGCAGGGGTACGGGGGTGGCCAGCCAGGCCCCCGTCATCCTTCATGCTACTAGTGCTGAGCCAAAATACGACCTTGAGTCCGCCAGCCAAGAAACCAACGGATCGAACACAGCCAAAGCAATTACCAGACTTTCCAAGAGTGTCAAATCTCTCAAGACTAGCCTGATCGCACAAGATGGAGACCTGAAGCAGCTTTTCCAGAAAGCGACTGCGCTGGAAAGCGCAGTGGAGAAAAGCCGCAGTCAGCTGGTCAAAGATGCGGTAGAAGAGTTGCTAGCTGTGGTGGAAGGAATCAAGAGCAAGAGGGACCCAGTCGTTCGGGCTATCAATGCAGTGGTGTTCAATGCATTAACTCTGGAAAAGGAAGCGGGAAGACCACCCGCAGAGAGCAGCGCACCGACCGGAACCAACAGCGGTACACAAATTAATGTGTCGACGCAGACAAGTCTTGGCGGTGAGTACTTTGTAAGACCAAAAAAATCAAATGTCCGGACGCAGACATCGAACACCACTACTCCCGACATCGAAAGGATGAGGGTATCCACAGAGGAAAGGGCGACGGACACGCCATGCTGGTGGGAGGCTGACTCATTGCGACCTCAGCTGGAGAGGCGGAAACCGACCAATAAGTCTGCAGACAGGACTGAACAAAAGGAGGCATCGGACAACCCTACCGAATCCGAATTTAAAGTCGTTAGGAACAGAAAGCGAAGAGGCAAAAGGGGAACTAACGAGGCCCCGATGGAGCAGGCTGCCAAGGTTGATCCCGCTGCACCAAAAACCACGAAGGCAGTCCAAGGCAAACGTAGGCGGCCTCCTAGAACACAGGCAGTGGTCCTGGAGAAGCCGGGCGACAAATCCTATGCTGATATCGTGAAGGAAGTGAAGGAGACTGTCCAGCAGGAGTCCTTGAATTTCGAGATATCAGCCAGGAGAGCCAAGTCTGGGAACTTAGTCTTGGAGACGCTTGACAAGGATCATGCAGACAGCTTGGCGGTTGTTCTGAAGCGTCGTTTTGGCGACTCTAGGGGCATTAGGCGCCCTATTCCGAGTACTGCCCTAATTCTCATCGGCATCGAAGATTCTGTCGATGAAAACGAATTAAAGAATACACTAGAGACCCATGACCCGGAGTTGAAGACGTTGAACGAAATTAAGATCCGTGAAGGTTCGAATGGAATAAGAACCGCCATAGTGAGGGTCCCGGTCTCTCCAGGGATCAGGCTTGCTCGGCTCAAGAAATTGAAGATTGGATGGTCAAGATGTCGCATTAAAGAACTGGCGGCGAGGCCCTCGGGCTGTGCTCGATGCTC
This sequence comes from Nasonovia ribisnigri, assembly GCA_027563435.1. Classification (NCBI taxonomy): domain Eukaryota; kingdom Metazoa; phylum Arthropoda; class Insecta; order Hemiptera; family Aphididae; genus Nasonovia; species Nasonovia ribisnigri. Next base: position 4,262 of record JANEHU010004560.1, on the reverse strand, counting down.
TTCTCTGGATCACGAAACCAAAGCCTGTACAGGGGCAGAAAAAAGAAGGTGCTTCAGATGCAAGGCTGTTGGGCATCTTGTAGTTTCGTGCAAAGTCCAAAATCGGGACGTCCACTCGGGTGAGTCGGACCAAAGTCCGCGCGTCGTTGCGCAGGACGAAGCGTGTTCTTCATCAGCATGCCCCTGACGTCAGGTTTGTCACCGGTGTTCAAGGTTCTGCAGGCGAACCTGAACCACTGCTGGGTGGCACAACAACTGCTCCTGCAAACCGTAGCAGAACGCGGCATCGACATCGTCGTCGCCAGCGACTACAACCGCCAGATGGGGGGGAGCCCGCAACAATGGATCGCCAGCGCGGACAACAAATGTGCTATCTACGTCACGAGCTCAACAACGCATATCTCGGATCGAGGCGACGGTGTCGGCTTTGCGCTGTGATAAGGGCAGGTTAGGTTAGGTTAGTTAGGTTAGGTTAGGTTAGGTTAGGTTAGTCCGGCTCTGACCGCCATACCGACAGCACGTACCCGCGTACCGCTCCCGATCAGTTTTTTGTTTTTGACGAAAAAACTTAACCGATCTGAGTGAATCCAGTGTCCATCGCTCCGTCTAGACCCCGCCGTCACGTGAAGACATCGCGCGTCGAAATCCATCTGACAGCGGCCGAGAAATCGCGATAACAGTGTCCCGGAATCCGCCGCCCGCCGCCGGAAATAAATTTTTCCCAAAAGTTCGTCCGATCTTCACGCTCGAGGTCTTAAAATCTCCGTTAGGCTCTAACTAAGAGAATAAGACATCGCGCGCGAACGTAGGATAAAAACCCAGTGCGCTATCGCGACCTAAGCCCACCGCGGCCGGCCGCCCGTCCGCACGGCCACACGGTATTCGCCGCCGAAGTCGAACCGAGCTTCGCACACACCCGTTCGATGCACCCAAAGATTCGCATAGCCCGTGCGCATCTTTCAGTGCACTCAGCGGGTCCGTAGCTGCCCGCCCGACAAAAGCCGACGCCGATCCGCAAAAGTTGACGACCAAGTGCTACTGTGTTACGCAGGCGTCAAAAGTGCGCCGTTTCTGCCGCCCACGAACGCGACTGTAAAAAAACGCTCGCGCGTCTTGTGCCCAGCAACCAGACGGAGCTACCGAGTTCCCTCCCGACCGTTTTGGATCAGATCTCAGTGCGCTAGATCGATAACAGCGAACCCAAAAACCGTCCAACTGAAACCGACCTCCCGAGCAAACCAAACGACCCACGGCTAGGTGCATCACCTAGTTCGGTCAGCATCGTCGAGGCCGAATTTTCAAGACTACGAACGGGCAAATCGGATACATATTGCCCAGGTGAGTGCACTATTACATTTCCCCATAAGGTTAACACGGCCGCCCGTACTATCGCGCAGCCCATAAAGCCGTGATAACGGATTTTGCCACCCCTATCGGGTCGGTCGAATCTCGGATTTTGCCACCGCGATCGCGTCGGTTCCGCCGAATTTCTGAAATTTGAAAACGCCGGTGCGTGAGAACCAGCGCTCGGAGAGCGCTGCGGAAAACAGACGCAAGGTCGGGGCACCCGCCCCCACCACCACGCGAAAGTTTTCCCCTCACCCCGTTTTCAAAATCACCCGTAACTCCGGCCCCGAAGGTCCCACGACCCCGGGACTCGGGCACCAGCCCCCGAGGCACCTCCCGGACGAGGTCCCCCCTACGGAAAACTCAAAAATCCCCCCCCCCCCTCCCCCCTCCCCTTCGCTACCCCGTTTTTCAGACAACCAGCCATGCCGTCCTCCGTCCCAGACGACTGGGAAATGGACGCCTTCTCCGACCACGGCCCTCAGCGCAAGAGGAAGCAAGCCAGCTCCCCGGCCGCAGACACCCAGGTCAAGAAGACGAAGAACAAGACGCCCAACACCGCTACATCGACAACCAAAACACCGACCACCTCAGTCTCCGGCAGTGCGCTCATCACAGCCACCAGAGCCACGGAATACGCCTGCGAGCTCGTCCAGAGCCTCGCGGACGAATTCTACTCAGAGGATATCATCGGCCCCTGCCTGTCTAAAGTTGTCAGAGCACTTGAACAGGTGTGCAACGCTCTGAAACTGCTCGACAAGGACCAACGCCCGCCACCCGTCAAAAAGGACGCCTCCACCGCCACTGATCCCAACATCGACATTCCTGCCGCCAACGCATCGAAGCCCACGACTTCCTCCAAGCCCGCCGGAAAAACTGGCCAAACGGCCAACGGCAACGGTCGTCGAAGGAGTAACAAAAAATCCAAGCTGGACACAAGGACCCCCACGGCCAACCCCCCCGCGCAGGCCAAAACGACTCAGCCTTCCGAGGCAAACTCTCAACCGGAAAAAACACAACCCGAAACCGAAGCGGCCTTCACGCTGGTGACGAACCCGAAGAAGAACACAAACGGATCCAGACCTCAGTCGACCAGGAAAACGACACAGAGACCCGCAGCCGTCCTGATCAAGGTCGGCGAAGGCCGGACCTACGCGGACACGCTGCGACAAGTCAGGGGCACACCGATAGACTTCGAAGGCCTCGGCACCCACGTCACCTCCATGAGGAAAACACTCAAGGGCGACCTGCTCGTCGAACTCACCAAGGGCGCTAAGGCCACGGCAGCCACCGCAACCATCCGTGACAGGCTGGCCGAGTGCATCGCGGGCTCCACCGTCACCAGGCTCAGGCACACCGCCGACATCGAAATTACTGACCTCGACGAGGTCGCCACCAGGGAGGAGGTCCTCGCAGCGATCATTAAGAGCGCACCGGACGACCAACCCCTCTCGGCAGACGAAGTCAGAATCACCGGCCTGTGGGCCACGCGGGACAGCCGACAAATGGCCACCGCCACCGTCCCAACCGCCGTAAGTCAGAGGCTGACCTACATCCGCGTCGGCTGGACACAGTGCCGGGTTCGCCCGCGCAGACCGGAGCCAGCCAAGTGCTACCGGTGCCACGGCTACGGCCACGGCACGCGGCAGTGCTCCGGGCCTGACCTCTCACACGCGTGCAGGAGATGCGGCCAGAGCGGACACACGGAGAAAACATGCACCGAGGGTACCGAACTGTGCGTAGCCTGCGACCGCATCAAGGCGCCACGCGTACCGCACAAGCCCGGTTCCGGGGCTTGCGCTGCCCGCCGGATCGCCATCTCAGAGATGAACGCCACCAGATACCGAGCATGATTAACGTCATCCAAATAAATCTACAAAGGAGTGCCACCGCACAGAGCCTACTCCAGCAGACGTCGGCACAGACGGGAGCACACGTCCTCGCCGTCTCCGAACCGAATTGGCATCCCGCCAACGACGACAGCTGGGTCCGCAGCGATGACGGCACCTGCGCCGTCGCCCTGACCGCCGCAGCCGATTTCGTCGTCGAGACACGCGGCGCCGGTCGCGGCTTCGCCTGGATACAGGGACGGGGCCTGAGGCTGTACAGCTGCTACAACTCGCGAAACGACACCGCCGCCAATTACGCCGCCTTCCTAGACGACGTCCACCGGTCCGCCAGCGACTGCGACCGGCAGACCCACCTAGTCGTCTGCGGCGACTTTAACGCCTGGTCGCCAGAGTGGGGTTCGGTCCGAGCCGACCGAAGGGGCGAGCAGCTCGCCGACCTCGCCGCGAGCCTCGGCATGAACGTCGAAAACTCGGGCGACACGCCCACTTACAGGAGGATCAACGCCGAGTCGATCATAGACATTACGTTCTCCCGCCTTGCGGCTCCCGCCGTCATACCGAACTGGAGCGTTCTGGTCGACTCAGAGTCCGCCAGCGATCACAGATACGTACACTTCTCCATACACCCGTCGCCGGACCCCGACGACGACGACACACACCGCAACCGCCCCGCCGGCTGGTCGCACCGCAAGCTCGACCCCGCCGCGCTCGCGACGCACCTGGCAAACGCAGCCCAACCTGCCGTCAGCGACCACACCACCGCTGCACAGGCAGCCGACCAACTCACCGACTACCTAGTAGCGGCTTGCGACTCGTGCATGCCTCCGAGGGCCACCCCGAGAGCGGGCAGAGGATCTGTCCACTGGTGGTCCAACGACTTGACAGCGCTCCGCTGCTCCACGATCAGGGCGAGAAGGGCCGCACAACGGTCCGCCCGCAGGCGCGACTCGGCCGAAACGACGGACGCCTACCGCACCGCCTACTCCGTAACGCGGAAGTCCCTACGCGACGCCGTCCGTGCGGCTCAGGCCAACAGCTGGTCCGAACTATGTCGCGCCGTCGACG
>JANEHU010004559.1:0-10093 GCA_027563435.1 Nasonovia ribisnigri | reverse complement strand
CCAACGGCAACGGTCGTCGAAGGAGGAACAAAAAATCCAAGCTGGACACAAGGACCCCCACGGCCAACCCCCCCGCGCAGGCCAAAACGACTCAGCCTTCCGAGGCAAACTCTCAACCGGAAAAAACACAACCCGAAACCGAAGCGGCCTTCACGCTGGTGACGAACCCGAAGAAGAACACAAACGGATCCAGACCTCAGTCGACCAGGAAAACGACACAGAGACCCGCAGCCGTCCTGATCAAGGTCGGCGAAGGCCGGACCTACGCGGACACGCTGCGACAAGTCAGGGGCACACCGATAGACTTCGAAGGCCTCGGCACCCACGTCACCTCCATGAGGAAAACACTCAAGGGCGACCTGCTCGTCGAACTCACCAAGGGCGCTAAGGCCACGGCAGCCACCGCAACCATCCGTGACAGGCTGGCCGAGTGCATCGCGGGCTCCACCGTCACCAGGCTCAGGCACACCGCCGACATCGAAATTACTGACCTCGACGAGGTCGCCACCAGGGAGGAGGTCCTCGCAGCGATCATTAAGAGCGCACCGGACGACCAACCCCTCTCGGCAGACGAAGTCAGAATCACCGGCCTGTGGGCCACGCGGGACAGCCGACAAATGGCCACCGCCACCGTCCCAACCGCCGTAAGTCAGAGGCTGACCTCCATCCGCGTCGGCTGGACACAGTGCCGGGTTCGCCCGCGCAGACCGGAGCCAGCCAAGTGCTACCGGTGCCACGGCTACGGCCACGGCACGCGGCAGTGCTCCGGGCCTGACCTCTCACACGCGTGCAGGAGATGCGGCCAGAGCGGACACACGGAGAAAACATGCACCGAGGGTACCGAACTGTGCGTAGCCTGCGACCGCATCAAGGCGCCACGCGTACCGCACAAGCCCGGTTCCGGGGCTTGCGCTGCCCGCCGGATCGCCATCTCAGAGATGAACGCCACCAGATACCGAGCATGATTAACGTCATCCAAATAAATCTACAAAGGAGTGCCACCGCACAGAGCCTACTCCAGCAGACGTCGGCACAGACGGGAGCACACGTCCTCGCCGTCTCCGAACCGAATTGGCATCCCGCCAACGACGACAGCTGGGTCCGCAGCGATGACGGCACCTGCGCCGTCGCCCTGACCGCCGCAGCCGATTTCGTCGTCGAGACACGCGGCGCCGGTCGCGGCTTCGCCTGGATACAGGGACGGGGCCTGAGGCTGTACAGCTGCTACAACTCGCGAAACGACACCGCCGCCAATTACGCCGCCTTCCTAGACGACGTCCACCGGTCCGCCAGCGACTGCGACCGGCAGACCCACCTAGTCGTCTGCGGTGACTTTAACGCCTGGTCGCCAGAGTGGGGTTCGGTCCGAGCCGACCGAAGGGGCGAGCAGCTCGCCGACCTCGCCGCGAGCCTCGGCATGAACGTCGAAAACTCGGGCGACACGCCCACTTACAGGAGGATCAACGCCGAGTCGATCATAGACATTACGTTCTCCCGCCTTGCGGCTCCCGCCGTCATACCGAACTGGAGCGTTCTGGTCGACTCAGAGTCCGCCAGCGATCACAGATACGTACACTTCTCCATACACCCGTCGCCGGACCCCGACGACGACGACACACACCGCAACCGCCCCGCCGGCTGGTCGCACCGCAAGCTCGACCCCGCCGCGCTCGCGACGCACCTGGCAAACACAGCCCAACCCGCCGTCGACGACCACACCACCGCGGCACAGGCAGCCGACCAACTCACCGACTACCTAGTAGCGGCTTGCGACTCGTGCATGCCTCCGAGGGCCACCCCGAGAGTGGGCAGAGGATCTGTCCACTGGTGGTCCAACGACTTGACAGCGCTCCGCTGCTCCACGATCAGGGCGAGAAGGGCCGCACAACGGTCCGCCCGCAGGCGCGACTCGGCCGAAACGACGGACGCCTACCGCACCGCCTACTCCGTAACGCGGAAGTCCCTACGCGACGCCGTCCGTGCGGCTCAGGCCAACAGCTGGTCCGAACTATGTCGCGCCGTCGACGACGACCCCTGGGGCCTCCCCTACAGGGTTGTCACAAAGAAGCTCTCCCGCAAGCGGCCGGGCGTCGAGGCGCGCGGCAGGGAGGAAGCCATCGCGGACCATCTATTCCCGGATCTACCGGCCACAGACTGGGCCACCGAGCCCCGCCTCAACGACGACGGCCAAACCCCCCCGTTCACCGCGCTAGAGCTGCGCGAGGCGTGTCGCCGGCTCCCGGCGGGCAAAGCCTCCGGACCCGACGGCATACCGAACGAGGTACTGCTCCGCGTGTCGAGAATCGTGCCTCGGGTATTCCTCGACGCCTTTAACCGCTGCCTCGCTGAGAACGAATTCCCCGTCCGATGGAAGGCTTCAAGACTAGTCCTCCTCCTCAAAGGCCCGGACAAACCACCGCTCGCCCCGTCCAGCTATAGACCCTTGTGCATGCTCAATTCAACTGCCAAGCTGCTCGAACGACTCCTACTCTCCAGGCTAAATCAACATCTCGACTCGACCGGACAACGATCGGAAAATCAGTACGGGTTCCGGCACGGGCGGTCAACGGAGGACGCCATCCAGAGGGTCATCTCCGCTGCCCGAGGAGCCGCCTCCGGCGCCACTCAACATCGCGACCTCTGCGTGGCGGTGTCCCTCGATGTGCGCAACGCGTTCAACACAGTTCCCTGGCCGCGCATCGACGCCGCCCTCAGAAGGAAAAACGTTCCCGCCTACATAAACCGGACCGTTCGCTCGTATCTCCAAGACAGAACCCTACTCGTCGGCGAGGCGTTAACGGCACGCAGGACCACCTGCGGAGTCCCACAGGGCTCGGTCCTCGGACCGTCCCTGTGGAACGCGTTCTACGACGAACTGCTTGACATCGACATGCCGCCCGGAGCGCAACTGGTCGCCTTCGCCGACGACGTGGCCGTCGTAGGAACGTCCCGGACCGGCCCGTCCGCAACCGCCCTCCTGAATCCGGTGCTGCAAACCGTTAGCACGTGGATGCGCGACAACGGACTCGCAGTCGCGCCACAAAAATCCGAGGCCGTCGTCCTGACCGGGAAGTACGTCTTTACCGACCCAGCCCTAATTGTCGACGGGCACGCCGTCCCAGTGAACAAGTCCATACGATACCTCGGCGTACAGCTGGACACACGGCTGTCCTTCACCGAGCACATCGCGAACGCGTCAAAAAAGGCAACCAAATCGGCCAACGCCATCGGCAGGCTGATGCCCAACCTAGGTGGACCGGCCCAGGCGAAACGGGCACTCCTGGGGTCGGTCACCAACAGCAAACTGCTCTACGCCTCTACCGTCTGGGCCACAACCGGCGTCAAGCGCGCCAAGAACAGGAACGCAATGGCCCGCGCCCAGCGCGCCACCGCCCTGCGAACCACAAGGGCTTACCGCACCGTTTCCGCCGACGCATCTTCGCTCCTGTCGTCCATGCTGCCGGCCGATCTCCTGGCACACGAGAGGGCTAGAGTCAGAGATCGTCTGAGCGACGCAGACGAACTCAGATCGAAGCAGGCGGTCAAGACCCGCGAGAGGGAGATCTCAATCGCGTCCTGGCAGTCCAGATGGGATCGGGCCGCACTCGCCCCCGGAGCCGTCGGACGCAGGTGGACCCACCGTCTACTGCCCAACGTAGCCCGCTGGCTGACCAAGCCCCCGATGGACCTGACCTTCCACCTCACGCAGGCACTAACCGCACACGGATGCTTCAGAAGCTATCTCCTAAGATTTAACAGGGCAGAGGACAGCTACTGTTATTACTGCATGCACCCGGACGACACCGCCGAGCACACTCTGTTCGACTGCCCGAGGTGGGAGGACGAGCGCTCCACCTTGGTCAGGCTGCTCCGACGGCCCCCGCGTCCCGCCGACGTCGAGGAAATCCTCTGCGGCCCCCGTTCAGACGATCTACCAGACGATCCGGCGGCAAGACTCAGGGTACTAGATCAGGCAATGACCAACCGACGTGAACTCACCGGCATGATCGAGGCGATCATGGCCGCCAAAGAGGAGGACGAACGGGAGGAACAACGATGAAGGACGGATCGCAGACACACTCCGTAGCTGCAACAGCTGCACGTCGGAGGTGTCACCGACCACCGATCCTTCATCCCCACCACCTGTGACACCACGGGAGGGTGAGGCGATCACGGCATCGCGGCATCCCAACCGGATATCGAGATACCAAGGACGGCTTCCTCAGGTCGGCCACCTACACGGACTTGTACGCGACTACCAGGGCGGCGGACTCCGGTCGGCCCGCCAATACGGACCTGTACGCGACCACCAGGGCGGCGGACTTCGGTCGGCCCGCCAACACGGACATGTACGTGAATACGAGGGTGACTGACTCCGGTCGGCCCGAGAAACTCACGCCTAACGATCAAACTCCAATTAATGTAATTGTATAACTGTCATGTAAGGGGGGTAAGTCGGGGAATTGTCCCGTCTACCCCCCCGTATGTATAAATTCTGTTATTGTTATTCAATAAACGATGGCGGCGCCGCGGCAGTAATGCGAAAGCAATTCCCGCGGCGCCGTCGGTTCAAACACGAAAAAAAGGTTAGGTTAGGTTAGGTTAGGTTAGGTTAGGTTAGGTTAGGGGTTAGGTTAGGTTAAGTTAGGTTAGGTTAGGTTAGGTTAGGTTAGGTTAGGTTAGGTTATTAGTTAGGTTAGGTTAGGTTAGGTTAGGTTAGGTTAGGTTAAGTTAGGTTAGGTTAGGTTAGGTTAGGTTAGGTTAGGTTAGGTTAGGTTAGGTTGGGTTAGGTTCACAAGCCACACGCGTGTTCACAAGCCACACGCGTGTTCACAAACTCCCACACGCGTGTTCACAAGCCACACGCGTTCACAAACTTTCCACACGCGTGTTCACAAACCACACGTATACCGACTTTCCACACGCGTGTTCACAAGCCACGCGTGTTCTAGAAACCACACGCGTGTTCACAAGCCACACGCGTGTTCACAAACCACGCGTGTTCACAAGCCACACGCGTATTCCCTGCCACACGCGTGTTCACAAACCACGCGTGTTCACGACCAACGCTCCCAGGCCCGCCCCCAGTGGCATTTCGTTTTCTTGGACTTAACGCCCGAGTTAACATTCTAAGTTGTGTTTCTTCTCGAATTACCCATAACAAGTTCGCGACAGGCCGGTGTCGTTTTCGAGTCGGCCTGATAACTAAACCCCCGCGGGTCCACCGTCAAGAAACTGCCATAAGGTTCCGCTGGCCGCCCGACTTGGTGAGTACTAACCTATATTCAGACCACGCGCTTTCCGCACGACCGCACATCCCGAACCACGCGCCGCCCAAACCAGCGGCCGCGTGCGCGCCGCGAACCCGCGCGTGCGGACATCCACGTTAGCGCCCATATCTCCGCGAGCACTTGTCCAAAAACAGCGCGGACGACACAGGCTTGTAGTGCGGACCTCCCCCCACTACATACTGAAAGTCACCCCCCCGCTTCACCTTTTTGGTTTAAGTATAACTCCGCGGCCCTTCGTGCTAGAAACGCCGTTTCTTCACGAAAGTTTTCGGTTCCTGGACCCCTACAAGTCCCCCTCCGCCGCCCACGCCGGACGACCCTTCCAAGGGATCTCCGGAACCAACAGCCCGATCCCGCCGAAACTCGGCGAACCCGCCAGGGACCCCCCTAGGACCCCACGTGCCAAATCTCGTGGGATTCGGGAGCACCCGCGAACAGGGTCAACACCCCCCCTCCGGGGCCGCGGCCCGGAACCATGTCGGGACCCGGCCAACCCCCCCCCCAGGACGACCAGATGGACTACCAGAGCGACCAGAGCAGCCCTCAGCACCAATCGACCGCCTTCGAGGTCATGGCCAGGAGCCTGCAGGCAGCCCAGCAGAAGGCAGCCCAGCAGAAGGCAGCACAGCAGAATGCAGCCACCCAGCAGACAAAGAGGAAGAGCGAAGCCTCAGGGGACTCGGCAGTCGGCGACACGGAAGCCCCGCTTCAACTCGTCCGATCGAACCTCCAGTCTGCCGTCAGGAACATTAGGGACGCCAGGTCCGACCCCGCAGGCAAGGGGATCAACGCGGGCAGGTTGCTCGAGCTCATCGAAAGCAGCCTGGAACGCCTCAACAAGGTACTGACAAAGAAGGGACGCCTGATCTCCCCCCCAGCATCGCCAACGCCGAAGCAACTCAAGGGCGAACCGACCGGCCAGCCAGTCAGAACCATGACCGACGCGTCCACCGATACCATCCTTACGCCGAGCTGGTGGGACAGCGACAAGACCGTCGCGGAGAAGGAGGCCCCCAGGCGCAGACCTCCCCGGAACCCCGCCGTCCCCGCCCAACACAACGTCAACTTCACGGAGACCGAGGACGAAACCGCGATGGAAACGGACGCCGCGGGCACCTGGGCCAACGCCGTAAGCAGACGGAGGAGAAGAACTAGGAAAACCACGGCACCTGAACCCAGCCCGCCCGCCCCCAAGGCGCCCACGAGGCTCACCAGCGTCGCAAAAAAACCGCCCGCTATTCTCATCAAGCCCGGAGACGGAAAGACCTTTGCGGACACCGTGCGCTCGGTCCGCTCCTGCGGGCTCACCGCGCAAGAGCTGGGCGCGAGCGTCACGATGCGCGAAACCCGAGACGGCGCGCTGTTGCTAGAACTGCCTAAGGGGGCTAAATCCGCTGCGGCAGCTAGGTTGATTGCCGAGGCACTCGGTACCAAGCTCGGGGACTCTGTTGGGAGGGTTTCCCAACTTGGCGTCCAGGTCGAGGTGGAGGTCCTGGACCTGGACGCTGTGTCCACCGCAGCCGAGGTACTCGAAGCCCTCCGCGCTGCTATACCTGGCGAGAACGATCCAGCGGTGGCAGCCGAACGCGAGTCGATCTGCGACGTCAGGATATGGCCGGTCCGAGCGGGCCAACAGATTGCTACGGCCAAAATGAGCCGCTACGCCGCGTCGAAAATAACGAGGGTCCCGGTAGGCTGGACAATGTGCAGAGTCCGCAGCAGGACACTCCCCCCGGAAAGGTGTTTCCGGTGTCAGGCCTTCGGCCACAACGCCAGAAGTTGCTCGTTGCAAGACAGGACGGGAGCCTGCTGGAGGTGTGGCGAGACCGGTCACTCCATGAAGGACTGTAAGGCCGGGGAGGACCGATGCCTCGCGTGCGAGATGGCCGGTCTCACCAAGACGAGCCACAAACCGGGATCGGGCGCCTGCGCGGCGCGGAGACAGGCCGCCGCCTCACCAAAACAAGATGATTAATTTCCTACAGATAAACTTGAACAGGAACTGGGCGGCAGAGCAGTTGATGTTCCAGACTGCCCGCGAGACGGATGCGGACATCCTCCTGATCAGCGAGCCGTTCACCAAATACGGACGAGAGGACACGTGGTGCCTTAGCTCAGACATATTGGCAGCGGTGGCGGTCACCCAACGGACATCACTCACCCGAGTTGGGCAGGGTTCGGGCGAAGGTTTCGCCTGGATGTCCTTTGGAGAGCTGACCGTCTTCAGTTGTTATTGGAGACCCGGATCTACACTGCAGGAGTTTGACGCCTTCCTGGGTCACCTCGAAGATGCTATCCGCGCGAGGGGCAGTGCAAACATCATCCTGGCCGGCGATTTCAATGCGTGGAACACGGGGTGGGGTTCCAGGGTCGACAACCCGAGAGGCCTACTACTGTCAGATCTCGTTAACAGCCTCGGGCTGACCCAGGCGAACACGGGCTCCACTCCAACGTTTGTGAGGGGCTCAGCGACGTCCGTGATCGACGTCACCTTCCACCGAGGCGCGGGCATCACCGGATGGCAGGTCCTGGAAGCCGACTCGCTGAGCGACCACAAGTACATAACATTCTGCGCTGTGCACGAACAACCTGCACCGGAACACCGAGGAACGTTCCCAGAGCCACACCGCGGCTGGTCTGCCAGACGGACCGACGCCGAGGCCTTGGGGAGGTACTTCGTCACTAAGCCCTTGGATGTCGTCTTCGGCAGAACCAGCACCGATAAAGCCCTAGCCTCGGCCAGAGCCCTCGACGAATACCTCGCCGGCGCCTGCGACGCGTCGATGCCGAGGAGGAGATCAGGCCCCCCGGGGAAACTTCCCGTCCACTGGTGGACCGACGGGATCGCGGAGCTTCGCCGCAACTGTCTATCTCTCCGTAGAGTCTACCAGAGCTGCCTGAAACGCGTCGGCCAACCCGGCGTCCAGGAAGCCAGAGTCGGCTACACCATGGCGAGGAGGAAGCTGCGTGCCGCGATCAAAACCTCGAAGACCAAATGCTGGGCAGACCTCTGCAGCCAAGTTGACGAGGACCCCTGGGGAAAGCCCTACAAAATCGTCATGCGAAAACTCGGCACTCGCAAACCTGGAGCGGATTCCAAGGGCCGAGAGGCTGTGATCGCCGACTCCCTCTTCCCCGAGGTCCCCCCGACGAACTGGGATGAGGCGCCCTCCGCCGCCATCAACAACCTTTTCGAGGCGTTCGACCCAGAAACTAATACGCCGGCGTTTACCAGGATCATCCCGCCGTTCACCCTCGACGACCTCGCCAAGGCTGCTAGGAGACTGTCGCCGGGGAAAGCCCCAGGCCCGTCCGGAATACCTAACGAAACGTTAAAGTCGTTCGTGTCCGCATGCCCGCGAGGCGCTTTAAGGACGTATAACAATTGTCTAAAAGCCCTCACATTCCCGCCTCGCTGGAAAAGGGCTCGTCTGGTCCTGATACGCAAGGGCTACGACAAGCCAGCCGACTCGCCCTCCAGCTACAGGCCGATTTGCATGCTAGATACTCCGGGGAAGCTCCTCGAGAGGCTGCTTCTACAGAGACTGGAGACTCATCTCGATAGCCAAGGAGGGAGGAGGAGAGCCCCCAACCAATTTGGATTCCGAAAAGGCGTGTCCACCGAGTCGGCAATATTAAAGGTACTCGACGTCGCTGCAGGCGCAGCTTCAGGAAGGGGCACCAAAGATCTCTGCGTGCTGGTAACGCTGGACGTTAAAAACGCGTTCAACTCCCTGCGTTGGCCGGTGATCGATGATGCCCTCCGAAGGAAGAACACCCCGGAGTACCTGGTCGAGATGCTCCGCTCGTGGCTTACCGACAGGGAGCTGCTGACAGGCGAGGAGCTGGCTCCCAGACGTATCACGTGTGGAGTACCGCAGGGATCGGTCTTGGGGCCAGCCCTCTGGAACGTGGCATACGACTCGCTCCTGGAGATGAAGGTCCCAGACGGCGTACATCTCGTAGGGTTTGCTGACGACTTGGCAGTTATCGGCGTGGCGAGGACAGGTCAGTTGTTGGAGGACGCGGTCAATCCAACGTTGGAAACCATCGATGTTTGGATGAGCAGCAGAGGCCTGGAACTAGCCCACCATAAAAGTGAAGCAGTGATTCTCTCGGGGAGACGGGCTTTTACACCACCTCGATTGCGCGTAGGCGGGCACGAGATCGAGCTGAGCGGCAAGCTTCGATACCTCGGCGTGATCTTAGACAAGAGGCTCACCTTCGGTCCGCATGTGGACATGGTTGCTAAAAAAGCCTCCAGGACGGCAGTGTCCCTGGCCAGGCTAATGCCAAACCTTAGGGGTCCATGCCAGTGGAAAAGGAGACTCCTGGCGTCGGTGACAGAGAGCCAGCTATTGTACGCGGCACCAGTGTGGGGCGAAAGAGTCGCAGCCACGGCCAGGTCCCGGACGAACCTCACGCGCCCTCAGAGGACTGCAGCTCTAAGGGTGATCAGGGCATACCGGACGGTGTCCGACGAGGCCGCATTGCTGCTGGCCTTCATGCCACCAGTCGACCTCTTAGCTCTGGAGAGGCTGAGAATTCGGAAGAGACGGGATACTCCTGCAGGTCCCGGTGCCACGCCACCGTCGAAGGCCGCCATCAAGACGGCGGAAAGGAAGACCACCGTCGTACTATGGCAAGCCAGATGGGCCGCTACGTCCAAGGCATCGTGGACCAAACGACTTATACCCGACGTCGGCAGGTGGGTTGGAAGAACCGTGCCCAGGGTGCCTCTGTCATTCCATATGACGCAGGCCTTGACGGGCCACGGTTGCTTCCAACATTACCTTCACCGA
>JANEHU010004558.1:7500-20359 GCA_027563435.1 Nasonovia ribisnigri | reverse complement strand
GCCCCGTAATCGGAATGAGAACACTTTAAAACCTTTAAACGAGGATCAATTGGAGGGCAAGTCTGGTGCCAGCAGCCGCGGTAATTCAAGCTCCAATAGCGTATATTAAAGTTGTTGCGGTTAAAAAGCTCGTAGTCGGATCTGTGTCTGGGCGGTGCCGGACCACCCTGGCGGTCCGGCGTGTCGCGGCCGGTCGTGTCGCGGGACCACGTGTCCCGTCGTCGCGGTCGTCGTCGCGCTCGTCAGCAGTCTCGGGGTGTTAGTTACCGGCACGTCGGCCGGACGTATTGTCGGCATGCGGACACGTGTCTCGTGCTTCCGGCGCGCCACGCGGCCACGCGTCGCGCGGCCGTCGGGGTTCGACGACGGCGGCCGCCTACTCCAATCTTGCTGCGCGGTGCTCTTCACCGAGTGCCGTCGGAGGGCCGACACGTTTACTTTGAACAAATTAGAGTGCTCAAAGCAGGCTCAACTCTGGCGGGGCGGCTTCACGGCCGTCTCGTCAAAAGGCCCTGAATACTGGTCGCATGGAATAATGGAACAAGACCTCGGTCCCGCGCATCTCCGCCCTTCGCGGGCGCGCGAAATCGCCCTCCAGGGCGTTTCCGTGCGCGGGCCGCCGGGCCGCGGGCGCCAGTCGCCCGCGCGTCCCGCCGGGCCGGTTTTCGGGACCGGAGGTAATGATCAACAGAGACGGGCGGGGGCATTCGTACCGAGACGTTAGAGGTGAAATTCTTGGATCGTCTCGAGACGAACTGACGCGAAAGCATTTGCCAAGTACGTTCTCGTATGATCAAGAACGAAAGTTAGAGGTTCGAAGGCGATCAGATACCGCCCTAGTTCTAACTGTAAACGATGCCAGCTAGCGATCCGCCGGCGTTTCATTAACGACCCGGCGGGCAGCTTCCGGGAAACCGAAGCTTTTCGGTTCCGGGGGAAGTATGATTGCAAAGTTGAAACTTAAAGGAATTGACGGAAGGGCACCACCAGGAGTGGAGCCTGCGGCTTAATTTGACTCAACACGGGAAACCTCACAAGGCCCGGACACCGGAAAGATTGACAGATTGAGAGCTCTTTCTTGATTCGGTGGGTGGTGGTGCATGGCCGTTCTTAGTTGGTGGAGCGATCTGTCTGGTTAATTCCGATAACGAACGAGACTCTGTCCTGCTAACTAGGCGGGTAACCCCGGGTCAGCGTGGGCGCGGCGCGGGCGGTTTCGGCCGTCCGTGTTCGCGTTCCCGTCGGCTCGGCCCGGTATCCCCGAACGCGTTCGCCCGTCGTCCACGGCGGTCGTCGGGCGCGGCCGCGCCATCCGCGTCCCTGCGTGCGGCGGGCGTACGTCGGCCGGGGGGCAACCTCTGGTCGGCGTGCGTCAGTCGTGCGTGGGGCTCCGTGGTGAAGCGCGCCGTGTTCGCGGCCGTCGCTGGCGGATCACGATACGTTACTAGGGCTACCGCCGGCTCCTAGGAGCTTAAACTCTTCTTAGAGGGACAGGCGGCGGACGAAAATAGCCGCACGAGACTGAGCGATAACAGGTCTGTGATGCCCTTAGATGTTCTGGGCCGCACGCGCGCTACACTGAAGGAATCAGCGTGTGTTAACATTCCTGGGCCGACAGGCTTCCGGGTAACCCGCTGAACCTCCTTCGTGCTTAGGGATCGTGGCTTGCAATTTTTCCACGTGAACGAGGAATTCCCAGTAAGCGCGAGTCATCAGCTCGCGTTGATTACGTCCCTGCCCTTTGTACACACCGCCCGTCGCTACTACCGATTGAACGACCGCAGTGAGGTCTTCGGACTGGACGCGCGTTATTCGGCCCCCTCGGGGGCTGGGTCGTCGCGCGACCGGGAAGATGACCGAACTCGGCAGTTTAGAGGAAGTAAAAGTCGTAACAAGGTTTCCGTAGGTGAACCTGCGGAAGGATCATTAGAGACGGGCCCGCGGGACCGGCAACACTTGCCGGTCTCGCGCGCGCCTTATCCGACCCCGTGGCCGCGTGCGCTCGCGACTAGTTCGCCGACCGCCCGCGCGCCGCGACCCCCGACCAAGCGTCGACCGAAAGATGGTTAACGTCAAAAGACCATACGGCTTCGTCGTGTGTTCGCGCACCGCGTCGCCGTAGAAATTTCGTCGACAAAAAAAAAAAAACACCCGACCCCGAACGGCGGATCACTTGGCTCGTGGATCGATGAAGACCGCAGCTATCTGCGCGTCGTCGTGTAATCCGCAGGTTATACGAACATCGACCAGTCGAACGCACATTGCGGCCTCGGTGACCCGCGGGTCCCGGGCCACGCCTGTCTGAGGGTCGTATACCGGATACTCGGCCAGACCGATGTGCCGCCGGCAGGCGTCCGACGGCGGGTGGCGGTCCTCCCGGGGACTGGCGCCCGCCCGCCAGCCGCTCCGGTGGTGCGAGATTGGCGGTTCGACAGGGGAAAAACCGCTAACGCGGCTGCCTCCGGTCGTCCGCCCAAGTTGTGACGGCAAACAGTCACGGGTTCTCGCGTCGTCAAACGGCACGTCCCCGTCCGCCCGCCGCGCGAGAGCGCGGCCGGGTCGGCTGAGAGTCGACGAGACCTCTCCGGCTTCCGAGAAGCGGACGCGGACGGTCACCGTACGGGCGGAGCGCGGATCGCAGGCTGCCGTGTAATTTAAAAAACAAACAACCGATACGTTCCGACCTCAGATCAGGCGGGACTACCCGCCGGATTTAAGCATATTAATAAGCGGAGGAAAAGAAAACAACCGTGATTCCCCCAGTAGCGGCGAGCGAACAGGGAAAAGCCCATCGCCGAATCCCGCCGCGCACTTTTGTGTCGCGGCACGTATGGGAGTTGTGGCGTACGGGCCGGCCTCGTTGCCGGGGCGCACGTGACGGTCCAAGTCTCCCTTGAACGGGGCCATGGCCCGCAGATGGTGCCAGGCCAGTAGAGGCCGTCACAGCGTTCCGGGATCGGACCGCGCCTTCGAGTCGGGTTGCTTGAGAGTGCAGCCCGAAGCGGGTGGTAAACTCCATCTAAGGCTAAATACGGCCACGAGACCGATAGTGGACAAGTACCGTGAGGGAAGTTGAAAAGAACTTTGAAGAGAGAGTTCATAAGAACGTGAAACCGTTCGGGTGTAAACGGACAGAGCCCGCGAGTCCCCGCCGGGTGAATTCACGGTCGGTCTAACCGCCGGCCGGATCTTTCGCTCGGTTAGCGGACGTCGCGACTCGTTGGGCGCCGGCCGAAGGGCCCGGGTGGCGGTTCGTCGCGGCGGTTGCGTTTCGGCGTGACCGTTCGCGCCGAACCCCGGTGCTCCTGGTCGGCTCGCCCGACGGCAAGAACCGTCGACGCGGCCCCGTCGCAGGCGGGGTCCCGTCGGTCGGCGACGAGTTTCGGGCTACTTTCCGACCCGTCTTGAAACACGGACCAAGGAGTCTAACGTGTGCGCGAGTCAACGGTGATCTTACGAAAAACCACGTTTGGCGCAATGAAAGTGAACCGTTTACGGTGCGGACGATGGCCTAGCGACCGAACCCACCGGCGTTCAAAGTCGCGCTGGTCCGCAGTCCGGGGGCGTCTCCGCCAGGTCGGCTTCGGCCGTCCGGGGGCGCACCCTTAGCGCACACGTTGGTACCCGAAAGATGGTGAACTATGCCTGGCCAGGATGAAGTCAGGGGAAACCCTGATGGAGGTCCGCAGCGATTCTGACGTGCAAATCGATCGTCTGAGCTGGGTATAGGGGCGAAAGACTAATCGAACCATCTAGTAGCTGGTTCCATCCGAAGTTTCCCTCAGGATAGCTGGCGCCGATGTGTCCCGCCCGTTCGCGGGCGTACGGACGCCGGTGGGACTCCGCGCTGTACGGCGCGGTAACAACACGCTCGTAACACGGAGGATGTCTCATACGGTAAAGCGAATGATTAGAGGACATTGGGGCCGAAACGACCTCAACCTATTCTCAAACTATAAATGGGTGAGATCGCCGGCTTTACCTGGTACACCGCGTGAACCGCGTGCGAAGCCGGCGACGGAACCCTAGGCGCTTAGTGGGCCATTTTTGGTAAGCAGAACTGGCGCTGCGGGATGAACCGAACGCCGAGTTAAGGCGCCGAAATCGACGCGTATTCAGAGACCATGAAAGGCGTTGGTTGCTGATGACAGCAGGACGGTGGCCATGGAAGTCGGAATCCGCTAAGGAGTGTGTAACAACTCACCTGCCGAAGCAACTAGCTCTGAAAATGGATGGCGCTGGAGCGTCGTGCCTATACTCGGCCGTCGGCGGCATAGTGGGGCCGGTCGTCGCTCGCGGCGGTCGGTCCCGGCAAGCCCCGACGAGTAGGATGGCGCGGCGGTGTGCGTCGAAGGGCAGGTCGCGAGACCGCCTGGAGCCGCCGTCGGTGCAGATCTTGGTGGTAGTAGCAAATACTCGAGAGGGGCCCTCGGGGGCTGCCGTGGAGAAGGGTTTCTTGTGAACAGCCGTTGTCCAAGAGTCAGTCGATCCTAAGCCCGGGGAGAGATCCTCGTACCACGGGCGAAGGCGTTTTCGAATCGCCCATGGGGCGAGAGGGAATCCGGTCCGTATTCCGGAACCCGACGCGGAACCGCTCCCTAGTGTTCGGGGCTCTTTTGTCTCGTCCGGGCGACCGGAATGAACTCGAAGAAGCCGCCGGGGGGTCCGGGAAGAGTTCTCTTTTCTCTGTGAGCGTTGTACGTCCCTGGAATCCTCTAGCCGGGCGATAGGGACGCGAGCGCGAAGAGCACCGCTCGTTGCGGCGGTGTCCGTGACCCCCACGCGGACCTTGAAAATTCGAGAGAGGGCCACGCGGAGTCTTCGCGTCGGTTCGTACCGATATCCGCAGCAGGTCTCCGAGGTGAGCAGCCTCTAGCCGCATAGAATAATGTAGGTAAGGGAAGTCGGCAAAACCGATCCGTAACTTCGGGATAAGGATTGGCTCTGAGGAGCGTGGCGGATCGGGTTCGGGTCGTCGTAGAAGCGTAGGCGGTGCTGGCGACACCCCGGCCGTCGCCCGTGCGCCCGGTCTTCGGACCGGGAGCCTCGAGGCGGTCGCGGGCTCGTCGCCGTCCGCCGACCGTGGAACCACCGAGCTTCGGTCGCTGGTCGCGTCGCGGCCGGCCGTCCGCCTTGGTGTCGGTTCGCCGTCACCGGGCGGTCCGGCCGCCGCGCCGTCGGCCGCGTAGCCGGATCGACCGCCATGTAACGGTCAACTCAGAACTGGCACGGACCAGGGGAATCCGACTGTCTAATTAAAACAAAGCATCGCGATGGCCCGGGACGGGTGTTGACGCGATGTGATTTCTGCCCAGTGCTCTGAATGTCAACGTGAAGAAATTCAAGCAAGCGCGGGTAAACGGCAGGAGTAACTATGACTCTTTTAAGGTAGCCAAATGCCTCGTCATCTAATTAGTGACGCGCATGAATGGATTAACGAGATTCTCACTGTCCCTATCTACTATCTAGCGAAACCACAGCCACCCGGAAGGGCACTGGTTAATTCCGGTCTCCCTTCCGACGCTGGGTTTCGGCCGATCGAGTGTGGGAAACTCGATCGGTGCACCGAGTTCGTCCTCCACGTGGGCCTAGGTGTCAACATGGATATTTTATTCATGGCAAACGGAACTCAACCCCAACCGCCTCCGGCGGGAGCGAGAGACCTGGCCTAGCGGCGCTGCCGCTGGCCGGGTTTCTTTTTCGCTAAATTTTGGCCGTACCACCACAGCTGGACTTAGACGACTTGCGCTAATCCGGACTGAGTGACGCGGCTGGCTTGGATCAACGAATTCAGCCAAAAAGAGAGAGTTCACCCGGGGGGTACGCGGGCCGACCGCGGCGGGCTCCCGACTTGGTCGGGGCGACTGTCGCGGCTGGCCTGGCGTACTCCACCGTGGAACGACGTCGAACCTAAGACGGCCGATGGGTCAGGCGTGGACTGCCGGCCTACTGAGTGAGTTCACCCGGGGGGTACGCGGACCGACCGCGGCGGGCTCCCGACTCGGTCGGGGCGACCGTCGCGGGTGGTCTGGCGTACCCCACCGTGGAACGACCGAAAGCCTAACACGGCGCGTGGTCTCCGGGTCGGTCGCTAAGAGACCTTAAATATCGGGTTCGTCAATTAGTTGTGACGGGCCCCAGGCGCAGCGTGAGCTGTTACGTTGCGTCAAGTCGTGCGCCCGCAAGCAGTGAGTCTATACCTCGGGCCGGAGGCAACACGCGAAGGAAACCAGTCGCCCTGCAGTGTCGTCCGGCTGGCAGGCGTCGCGTGCGTAATCTGGCCTCAGGGTCGGAGGGCAGCTGCGAACGGGCGCACAGGCGTCAACCCTTAACTGGGGCGATCACCTGAGGGACCCTTGTTTCAACGGTGATCAAGTCCAGCCGCACATTCAGCTGTGTGCGGCCCCGCGTGGAGACGGATATCAGCTCAGTGTGACACACTGTGCTGATCAAAATCTGGCATCCACCAATTATCAAATACTCTAAAGAGTTCCTATCGCAGTGGCACGAACGTTCATCGCGCTGGGAACGAAAGCGGGCCACGCCCTGGCCACGCGCCCGCGCCCTCGGCTGCGGATTCGCGTGCCCGGGCGTGCGCCCGCTTGGAAGCTGCGGGGAGTGGGTCGGCAGGTCGCGGCGGGCTCCCGACTTGGTCGGGGCGACTGTCGCGGCTGGTCTGGCGTACTCCACCGTGGAACGACGTCGAGCCTAAGACGGCCGATGGGTCAGGCGCGGACTG
This sequence comes from Nasonovia ribisnigri, assembly GCA_027563435.1. Lineage (NCBI taxonomy): Eukaryota > Metazoa > Arthropoda > Insecta > Hemiptera > Aphididae > Nasonovia > Nasonovia ribisnigri. The sequence continues at coordinate 13,620 of JANEHU010004558.1, read as the reverse complement.
CCGGCCTACCGAGAGAGTTCACCCGGGTGGCATGCGGGCCGACCGCGGCGGGCTCCCGACTTGGTCGGGGCGACCGTCGCGGGTGGTCTGGCGTACCCCACCGTGGAACGACGCCGATCTTAAGACGGCTGATGGAAAAAGGGGACCCACCTTGAAAGCAGGAGGTTGGTCACCCGAGATGGGACGACAGTCACGAGCGTCGAGGGATAGCGCCTCAACGCAAAAAGTACACTGTCCCCATCTGGCGAGGACTGCTATGCGTCCATACCCATGTCGCCTAGAGTGGAACTCGAAAATTTGTATCCATAAGGAACAGACCGAGTTGGCTCAGAACTACTGTGCCGATCTCACCCTACGGGGAGAAAAGCTGACCTCGGGCACCCAGGCCAAAGACCGGGGAAGACGCCCGTGGGGCAGGAACTGGGTTGGCCGGCGGCCGGGAGGCGCGCTCCGGATTCAAAAATGTACCGTATATTTGTAAATACTCCTCGGAGTCATGTTCCCCTGAAGCAGTCGGTTCAAGGCACGGTACGTCCAGCGCGCATATGGCATAGTTCCAGAGACCCCCGGGTCCCTCGTTACGGGCGCCTTCGGGCACCGTCTCGAGTGCCGCAAACGACCGCCAAAGCCTGGTACCGACTCGGATCCGATTCTCGGTGGCTGGGACGACGTGAAATTTCATACGGAACATTCGAAGCTGGGGAGCGCGCCTGGCGGCTGCCGGGTCGGCCTGGCCGGTTACCACGGGCTCGCCGAAGCAAGGCAAGACGCCTCCTAGGGTGCCGCACTGTGCCGAGCACAGCCTGGTACCCACCACGAAAGTAGCAAATACTCGAGAACGCTTCCAGCGCTATGGGACAAAGCGCCCACTGCGCCGGGAACGTAAGGCCGAGCTGGAGGCCGCGGGGAATACGCAGGCCGGTCGCGGCGGGCTCCCGACTTGATCGGGGCGTCCGTCGCGGGCGACCTGGCAGTATCCCACCAATAAATGACCTGTAGCCCAAGATGGCCGGGTTAAACAAGGGCTGATGGCCCATGGAGAGAGTTCACCCGGGGAACGCGTCGGCCGGCCGCGGCGGGCTTCCGACTTGATCGGGGCGCTCGTTGCGGGCGGCCCGGGGCGCTTACCTGAGGAAAGACCCTAGTCTCGTCAGCTGGGCCTCGGGGGCCCAGGTGGGTCGGACGCACTGACGCTCTTAAATATCAAGCATATTCGTAAAAGCCTTAAGGGGACATGACGTATAGACGTGACTGTGAGTCGTTACGCCGGGCCAGCGAGCTGATGGCACGGTTCCAGAGACTTTGGTCCACGGGGGCGATGATGAAATTATCGCCTCCGGTGCCGCGTACGCCTGACAATGACTACTCACAGTCCTTATCCGATTAATCGGTGGCTATGACCGTGGAATTACATGCTGGGTATTCGAGCGTGGAGGTGCGGCGTGCTCACTGGGGCGCACCGACGGCACGGAGTCAGATGCCCGCATTGCGCGTGGGAGGGGGCCGAGATATCGGCGTCGGCTCACTCGCCGGGCGCGGTGCGGCGGCTGGCGAATGATGCATGCAGGGAAATGCTGCCGAACGGGCGCATAGGTATCGCTTGATCGATCTCAGCTTAGCTCGGCCGGAGTTGTGAACCGGCAGTACAAAGACGGGATCGAGAATGGGCTTCAGCAGAATTTTGTTAAGCCTGACCGAGAACCCCAACCGGACTCGAGGATACGTGGACATGGCCGAGAATCGATCGTGACTATGGGGACTACGCCTCGAGCCCGGTGGGATTGCGGCGCCTGGGAAGCGTGCCACGTCCTCTCGGGGACATTGCTACTCGGCGACCTAGGTTGACGAGTGGGCGGTGTACTTCGGGCGGTCGGCGCGGGACCCCGGAATGTCCGTATCGAACGCATGATCACAATTTGCACGCCCGTAAGTCTTAAACCGCAATAGCGGCCGGATATTAGGGACCACATCCTTAGTAACTGAGCTGGTCTGCATCTTAGTAGTGCTAGCGATGTGCTGGGGGAGGTCGGCGGCCGGGGCGGCGGCTGGCGGTGTGCGGGTTAAAGAAACTATCTGCTGGCCGCTCGGTGGTCGTCCGGGCCGTGGGCTCATCCCCGCGGAGCATGCGAGCACTGCGGAAACCTCAAATGACCAGGACACCTGAACGGTCACGGCACCGCAAGCGGTGCGGGCCTCGTCGGACCGCTGGGGCCATGCTCCCGCGCCCGATTACGACAGGGCACCCGTTGGCGCAAGTCAACGCGAAACGAATTGCTGTGCACGTGTCGGGTGAAGCGCCCTTGGGACCAGCGTCCTTGGAGGGCCGCATGCGGGCGGCGACGTGACTGGGTCGGGCATCCGCGGAAGTAACGAGGGAAGCCATAGCGGCACTCGCAAACCGGACGCGCTGGGATGGATCACGTCGACTGCGACTGGCTGATCACTCCCCCCGCGGAAACGGGGTGGGTGTCGTGAAAGACTTAACGAAGCTTGTCCCTAGCTTCTGGTCCCCGGGACCGAAATTATGTAAAAACATAGACAGGGGACGCAGGGCGTGAGACGTCCCCGATAACCCTATGGGCCTACGTACCATTTGAATCTCCAGAATGGCGAAGAGACAGGACGCTTGGGATAGACCAGGCCCCGCAAGCTCTTTGTAGGGAAAGGAGACAGTTGGGCGATCGCTTAAGGCCGTACCCTTGATCGCCCGCCTGAATGAGCATATCTTCGATTGTACCGGGATTGATGATATGCGAAAAAGACCGTGGAATTGAGACCACGGTCATACGAGTTCCAAATGGAAGCGGAACTGAGAAGGACGCATGCGGCCTCTCTCGGGTCATAGCGACCCCGTACCACACTCTCAACGCCGGCGAAGGGCGAATCTTCGAACCGACTCCCCCGGTGATATGGGGAGAATTCTGAAGTGTGGTTGACTTCAGTCTTAAATAGACCTCTAAATCCCAAAACACATGGAAGGAATAGCTAATAACGCAACTACTCCGTTTGTGCCGAACCTTGGTTCGGAAGGCGGGGATCGGATTGCGGAGTCCCGCCATCTATGTGTCAAAGATCTAGGTCTTAGGACGGAGCTGAGCGGCCCGTCGACAGAAAGCCGCTTAAATCGGATCGCGACTGCGACCATAGGTCGCGGGCCGGAACGAACGCCGTCGCGCTCCCGTAAGGGAGCGAGGCGGAAAGCATCAAGGCTCAGGAGGCGGGCCAAGCTACGCCCCAAAAATAATGTCGATCCCGGGGAAGTGGCACCCGGAGACATGCCAACCGAGATAGGCGGTTTGGTGAACGCGAAAATCACCCTAGCTGACATTGCGGAGGGACCAGCTCGAGACGAGGGTGACCTAGATCAAGGAACGGCTGGCTCGGATGAAGGCACCAAATCCGACGTTAGTAGACTTGACGAAACGGTTGGTCAAGTACCACCGGAGACGCTAATTAAAGTCTATCAAATTAATGCAGCTAGAAGCAAAACAGTTATGCATGAACTTGAAGGACTATTAGTCGGGAACGGTATTGACGTCTGCCTGATACAGGAGCCAGCGACCGACGGTAGAGGGGTGTACCTACTGGATAGGCGCCCCTTCAGGGTGATAGCGAATGATTGCACACCTAGGTCTGCGATTGTCATAGTGAACCCAGCCGTAGGATTGCTGACTCTTAGACAGTTCGATTCTAGCCACTTTGCCGTGGCCGTGCTGAGTTACGGAGACGTTACCTTAACGTTAATCTCCGCCTATTTCCAACATAGCGAACCAACCCAGACATACGTTGATGAATTAGAAGCCATATTAGACAAAGTCAGTGGGGCCGTATTGATCTGCGCGGACATTAACGCACGGTCATCGGTGTGGCACGACACGGTCTCGGATGTTCGCGGAGACATGGTCGTGGAACTTATAGGTCGGAAAGACCTTTCAGTGCACAACAAAGCGGGGTTCCCACCGACGTTTAGGAACAGGGGGTCGGCGTGCCTGGACGTGACTCTGACGCGTAACAACGTCAGGGTGACGGATTGGAGCGCGACTCATGACCTTACGTCGAGCGATCATGCGCTGATCTGCTTTAAAATTATAACACGAGTCGATGCGCGGCCCGAGAGCCGAGAAACGGCAAAGAAATATTGTTGGGTAAAAACCGACTGGACCAAATTCCGTAAGTCCCTGAGAGAAAGCAGAGACGCGAAATTGCGACGTCTTGAGTCACCAGACGTTGACGTTTGTACGGCAGCACTCGCTGAAGTGCTGGAAATCGCTTGCGAGGCTAATATGTCCAGGAGAACCCAGGCTAGACGGAAACCCCCTCCGTGGTGGAATGAGGACCTAGAAAGGCAATTGAGCACCCTCAGTAGCTGGAAGGTGAAACTGAGGAACGCAAAAGATGCGTTCAGAAGACGGGCTTTCCGAATCGTCTACAACAGACGAAAGCGTACGTTCAAAAAGCAATGCTTTAGAGCGAGGAGAGACGCTTGGCGAAAATTCGTCACGGACACGGGAAATAGCGACCCGTGGGGGCCCGTCTTCAAATGGTTAAAGTCCGGAGGAACTAAACCTTCGGTAGACCTTCCGGCTTCGATCCGTAGGCTGGACGGATCGTACACGCAAACACTTGGCGAAACAGGAAGTACACTAATGGACGCCCTCGTTCCTGGCGACACGGAAATAGGCGAGAGCCAGGAACAAAACGAGATACGTGAAAGGTCGGGTGTCGGCCTGGGAACATTTCGACCGGAGCAATCTGAGTCGGGACCGATTGACCATTGCGACGTGGAAGAGGTCAAAAGAGCCGTGTGGAGGATGCCCCCGAATAAGGCACCAGGCATGGACGGTATAACGGCAAAAATCCTAAGACAGGCATGGCCGACGATTGGTGAAAATGTAACTTGGGCTTTCAACTGCTGCCTGAGGTCAAAACGCTTTCCTAAAGTGTGGAAGAATGCACGCCTAGTCGTCTTCAAAAAGGCCCCAGGCAAGGACCCCGCAGACGCAAAGTCGTACCGTCCTATAAGCTTGCTCCCGGTGATATCAAAAGCACTTGAGCACCTGATAGTGGAGAGAATCCGTAAGGACACGGACTCCCACATGTCGAAAAGACAATTCGGATTCACGAAAGGCCTCTCCACAGTAGACGCAATCAATCACGCTCTCGGCTGGACCGAAAACAGGGCAGAAAAATATGTGCACGCCGTGTTCTTGGACATCTCGGGTGCGTTTGACTGCCTCTGGTGGCCTCAGCTAATTTTGGACATGCAACAGGCAGGCTGCGGTAGCGGACTTATCGAACTAACAAAAAGCTATCTTGACGGCCGTCGAGCCACCATGAGGATCGGCGGCGTCGAAGTAGAAAGAACCTTAACTAAGGGAACGCCGCAGGGGTCGAGCTACGGTCCGGACCTGTGGCGATACGCGATGAATCCGCTGCTGATACAGGACCTGCCTGATGGAACCGAAATTGTCGCGTATGCAGACGACATTGCCATTCTTGTCTCCGGTAAAAACCGTTCGGAGGTCACAAATAGGACAAATGCTCTCCTCGAAAGGGCATCGCTATGGGCGAAACAGCGAAAACTCACCTTCTCCGCGGCCAAGTCCCAGACACTCTGGCTAAAAAATTCGCTCTCGAAGTCACTGGACCTCAGACTAGGCGGGTCTAGAATTAGTGCGACAACGAAGGCGAAATACCTGGGGGTCACATTTGACACAAGGCACGATTTCAGCCTGCACTTAGCCGATAAGGTTAAAACATCTAAAAACCTGTTTGGCAGGCTGCATGGCATTGCCAAGGCTAGCTGGGGCCTTAAAAATAACGTGGCACTACGGTTATACAAGTCGGTGTTCATTCCTCAGATGGGGTATGCTGCATCGATTTGGGCGGAAAAATGCATGACCTCAGGACACAGAAGGGCGAGAGCGAATTCGGCTCAAAGACTCCCGTTATTGGCAATAACGGGGGCGTACAGGACTACGTCCACGATGGCGTTACAGGTCCTAGCGGGAGTGCCCCCCTTGGACCTCGAGCTAAAAAAAATGGCCAAGATTGAAAGGGACAATGTCGCGGTGAGGCGAGGCGCATTGACGGCCCTCGAAGCCGCTAACAGAGTGGAGA